>JAAIXI010000254.1:5427232-5484482 GCA_013403645.1 Heliconius nattereri
ATGCTCTTATATATGAGCCCCTTGAGCTTGGGTGGTATTCTGCGGTCGCAGACCACACCAGTAACCTCCCACCATTTGGCCCAGGCAGCACTTATCCAGCCATGGACATCGTGATCGATGCCTTCAGACTCGTGCATAACGGATCCAAGGTACTTGAAACTTTTCCAACTTAACGGCTGACTCCTGAGTCAGTCACTGTCCTTATAGGTCCTGACCTATAAGGACAGTGCTCGAGCTCGGGCTCCCTCAGGCTATGTATTCGGTCTTCGAAACATTTTGTTTAAGACCGCCGTTCTGAAGCCCACCTCAGTCCTGGATGTAAGCCGTGACAGTACTAGTACGACCTACATTAAATAAGAACGAACTAAGACCCGGGCCTTAGTGAACCCTCTACTATGATCTAATCTAGGGTTTGGTGTCGCCAATAGCAGTCCTAACCATCGCGAATCGCAAAGCGGGATCGAGGTGCATATCTCTGATAATCTCAATATAGGCCTCAGGCATCCCTTTGGATCGCAATGCTCTCCAAATACATTGACGAGGCACACAGTTAAAGGCCTTCTGCAAATCTAAAAAGGCCGTAAATTTAATGCATAGCTCTCCTTTTTTTTCCTGTATGCCTCCATCAAAGTTCTGAGTAGTCTCTCCATTAAAATACTGAGTTTGTCGTAATGCCCAAGCCAAACCAAGTGTTGTTGGAAAAAATTCAAGCTTTCTGGTATCAATACTACAATAAAAATAATCAAAGCTAAAGATTTTGGTACAACACGCCATGAAACAGAGCAGGATAGAACTGTTTTTTTGACAAAGTAATATCAAAACGCTATTACATTATGAATGTAAAAAAAAGGATTTTAAAAATATACCTATATATTATTTATGAAACGAAACTAAATTCGTAGTGAAACGCCAGCTACAGAAGAGCGTGGACTGCGTGTGAACGAAGACGAACTGAGCGAGTTAGTTCTGTCAGACCAGTGACGTCACGCGGGTCGGTTACGGCCCGACGGAATCTCGCGTCGCGCACTTACTTTAAAGGACAATATTTCAAAAACTAATAGACGTATCAAAATAATTCTTTCACACGGATTTTTTGTTTTTAAAAGACAATATGATGAGCTAGAATTTAAATTTAGTGATAATTCTCCATTCCCACGCGGGTGAATTAATAAAAATTTTCATTTTCTCGCTCTGGTAACAAGGCAAAGTGCGGGCAATTCAATCATTCAACACGCAACGCCTCGAGAATCCGGTGAAATATCAAGATCGAGGACATGTTCATATTATAATCAAATAGCACAGGAATATACATTTAATAAAATAAAAAAATATACTCTACAAATACAATTCACACGCTAAAGAATATAAAAATAATGAAATTTTGTAGAAAAAAGTGAAGCGGAATATGAAATTGCGTCCTATCGGATAATAAACAGAATTGCTCAAGAAAATAAAGCTATAAGTAAGTACGTTCACATCCCGCTTACACAATCTTGTAGTGTGGGGTTAACAAATAATAACATCAAAAGGTTTGTTGTCTTTTTAAAAAAATCTAATCTAATACTCTATTATTTTATTTTATTCCCTCGCTCTGATAACAAAACATAAACAAAGCAAAAAATGGGTAACTTCTGTCTACCCTGCTAAATGCGGGATACAACGTTAAGAAAAATATTTTTGTTTCTTTAGTTTGTAAATAACACTTTAAAAAATATCACTAGGTTATTACATAAATTTGAACATGCGGGAACTTAAGGCCGCGTCCAAGCGATCTGTAAGCCATACGTTTTCATCAAGCCACATCGAAATTCTTATACGATTATTATAACTATTCATATATTTTTTACCTACTAAGAATGATTATTTTGCTTGAAAAAAGCTATTTACTATACAAGTTTCTATCCTTCTAGTTAAAAACTTAAAAAAAATGGTTAATTTCTGCCTACCCTGCAATATGCGATATATACCTAAAATAAAAAATCTTCATATTTATTATTTTTAAAGATTATACTTATATTGCCAAATAAGGTCTTGATTGAAAATCATTTATAGTTCATTATTACACAATAATATAAACATATGTATAAACATTCATGCTGTATACATTTTCGTGATTAATTAACAAATGAATGCTACAACTGTTATATCACAATGCAGTTACATGCACTGTTGTTGGTGGTAATAAATAATAAGTTTTTAAAGGCTAGTTGTAGGGTCGATTCCCACTCGAGGAAATAAAATATTTAATTTCTCAATTCTCACAGAACCCGGCAGAAACTGAGAAACGGAAGTGTCTTAACGGGAGCATCCAGTCTTAACACTAGGCTCCCTCTGCCTACTCTGCTATGTGCGTATATAATGCGTGAAGCCAAAATAAAGTAAATGATAAAAAATTAGAGTCACACTGTATCCCACATAGCAGGGGAGGTAGGAGGAACCTAGTGTTAAGACATTTTGCTCCAACACACTGCCCTATTTTCGACATTTTGTGTGTTGAGTGGAAAAAAAATCATCAATCTGGGAAAGTAAATCGAACTCTATACCTCACGTCACACATTGCCCCACTGCGTTACTACGGAACCTAAATTAAACTTTTTTCTTTAAATTCAAAATCTAACTTAAGCTTTTTAATGTTTTCGAAAAAAGTAAGTATTAATCTTTCCTTGTGTAACCAGTAAATTAAAAAATAAACAAAAGTAAAAGGGATTAATCTTTATGATTGTTTTGATTTGTGCAATGAGATTGCACGCAGTTTCAACACTGTCTATCATTTCTCATAGTAATGAGATGGTAGTCTACAGATACTAGAAGTATAATGACGGTTCTATAAGAAACGGCAACTTTGTATTAAATGTATAAAATAATGAAAAAAGCTTCTCACGCTCTATCCCGCATAGCAGAGTAGAGAGAGAGAATTTAGTGTTAAGACACACCATCCCTCCCTTCCCGCTCGATTTTCAAGATATGCCGTGTTAAATGGCGAAAATCAACGTCGCACTTTTCTCGTGACAAATGAAAATTATTTGTATATAATCATTCCTTTCGTAATTTTTTTGAACTCCTATTATCCAATGCGCAATATCATAAACCTGACAGGTAAATGGGGTACGGAACTACGGACTGTCTTCCTGACTATGTTCCTTCTGCTTACCCTGCTGTTGACGGGGAAAAGCGTAAAGCTGTCAAAAAATGTAGATTTATTACATAAATTAAATATATAATGATATCATATTAATAGCTAATAATTCCTTGTCATTATAGATGACATTATTAATATATGAAACTTTCTCAAACTTATAATGATGATATCGCACAAGAAAATTTTAATTCATCTCGTACAGCGTATAGCAAGTTAGACTAATTGATTTGTAATAATATAGCTAAAGTTATTAATTATGAATTATATAGAGGCCGTCGCGTCGTGGCGTGGCTTCGATTTCCAACAGAGGTAATGAAATATTTAATATTTTCATTTTTGCGTTGAGTGTTGCCACTCAAAAATGCCTCCAGAATTCGGTGGATAGTGGGGAGCCTAGTGCTAAGACACCCCGTTCCCACGCACCGCCCAATTTTCGAGACATTTCATGTTAAGTCCTTCCACCTTCAATGATGGAAAGGTTCATTTTGCAATTGTGGTTATATAAACAAGATACGCGTTTCGATACAAGTTTCCCAAAGTAAGCTATGTACTCGTATGCTGATAAAAAGTAGTTTTGTAAAGTAGAACTTGCCCGTTGGGCTTTATGTTGAATTGAAATAGTTTATTTAGTGTTCTATAGTAGATATTTGTCAATTCAATTATTTACGAGTTCTTAAATATACAAAAAAAATGAGCCTAAATTATTACTGGTATCAATTAAAATTATATTTCAAATATAGGTATTCCTCAATTTATTGAGTGCCGCCATTTTAAACACTAAGTAATTATTTGTAAAAGAAAAAGAGGAGCAGAATTATACATTTTCTCATCTTACTTAGCAAGAAATGTATGAACTATGAAGACATCATATGTTTACTTCTTCACGCCACTTCACTATACACCGCATATAGTAGGGTTAGGAGAGATAATAAATGTCTCCGCTTTATACTAAAATTAACGACTGCGAGTTGGGTAGCGGGAACTAGACGCCGTACCTCGTCTTACGGCTTACGAACGATCGATCGAGAACCAAAGACCATTGCGTTTATGGAAGATACTGACCCACTGTGCCGCGATGGTACAACGAACGATGAGTATAAGAAACGACGATATCTTTTATTTTCATACATTCTAAATTAAGTTTATCAGAAATGTGATTATATGCATCGTAATTAACCAAGAAAATAAATAATAAAATTAAAATTAAACTTGAAACTGAGTAAAAAGTTTAATCAAAATTTAGGAGGACACCGGATTTGGGTATTCGACACAGTCTTAAGCCGAAATTCGAGATCGAAAATCTAAGTATTTGTCTATAATATTACTGAGGCGTTGTCGCCCGTAATAACGTTAATATAAACTTTAGATACGACACCTTGTTTCGCCTAAAAACATGAAATCCCATTTGTTCCTATTCTAAACTGCTAAATCTTAGACCTCTTGAAAGATCTACACTAGCCGCTAGCTAGCAATAAAGGGATACGTAAGGTTATTTTATTGCCACCAACAGACCGTGGGACCGCGGAATAAAAGAAAAATAAGAAATAGAAGTAACAGGACTGACCGCATATTGTTGCAAGAAAGAAACAATAAGAAAAAATATAATTTTATGAGTAGGAGAGGCTTATTACGAGAGCGTTGGACTAGTAAAAGGTTAAAGGAATTATAATTGATACCTTAGTATTGTGAAATTTGCATAATACCCAGAGCTGGATATATCTTCTTTTTTATATCCCTTTTAAGTATATGAAAAGTTAAATGATTTTTTATAATTTCACGGTGCCGCACATAGCAGGGTAAGCGTAGAAGAACTGGGCTCCGTTTCCATTAAGACACTTCCGCTCTGCCTCGTTACGAGAGTAATGAAAACATTCAATATTTCATGTCCTCGAGTGGAAATCGAACCTACACCCTGTTGCGTTTATAGTCAGTTGCCACTGCTCCAGCATTGGACTCAATACTATACTGATTATTGGGGTTACCGGGGTAACCAGAATTATCCGGGGGAAACAGTTCCCCAGGCACCGCCCAATTTTTGAAACATCGCGTTGTGAGTGGCGGAACTCAACTAGTTGGTTTTTAACTCGAACCCAAAACCAATGCGCTTAAATAAAAATATAATATTTAAAAATTACGTTTAAATATTATATTTTTATGAAATTAAGTAAAAGCCAAAAATAAATAAGTAGAATTATGATTTCGCTTTATAAATACTAATCTTAAATTATAATAAGAAGTGCGAAGTTACCGCGTGTAATGGACTGCGACGATGCCTAAGTAGCGTTATAGCGGCAATATTGTAAATGTATGTAGGAATATTTAACGGCCTGCGATCTAACTCATATAGAACCTAATGAAAGATTTTTTTTTCAGCGTCACACGGTATCCCGCAAACAGCAGGCAGAGGGAGCCTAGTGTTAAGACACTCCGTTCCTCACTTTCCGCCGAGTTTTAGAGGCATAGCGTGTTGAGGGCCTTGACACCAGAGTGAATAAATGAAAATATACAATGTAAATAAATATTTAATTTCCTCGAGTGGGAACCAGTCGATTTTACAATCATACTTTTTATGTAAAGATTTTGTACTCACAACTACCTAAGCAATAAGTATGCTTGAAGTCATATTCAATCAAAAACTGTATTGCATTTCAGTATAGATGTTTTATAGCAAAAGTTTGCAGATCGATAAGACACGCTCTAGCGGTTGAAAGCTCAATGCCCGTGAAGCTTTATAAAAACTCTTTGGGTTTTTATTAGGAATAAGCTTAGAAAACTAAGCTAGGAAAATTATTACATAGAATAATATTTTATTTTTTATCTTCGGGAACATCTCCTTTTATATATATGTATATCAATTTCTAGAAATTATTTTATATCTTATATCTTTAATACTCATAAATAGTATATTGTACTTAACAATGATCTTTGACATAATGTTGCAATTTAATGCACATTATAAATTTATTTGTGTACCTACTATAAATACAAATGATGATAGCAAAATATCGCGTTGGAAGTAAACGTCTCTTTTCAAGGTTAGTCTTAACTAAGCATTTTTTTTAGTTTTCCGTAGTACCCCGCATATAAAAGAGTAGACAGAGGGAACCTAATTTTAAGGTCACTCTTACTCTGTAATCCACTTCAAAATATATGTTTGTTGGAGTTCGTATAGGTATGGGGAACAGAGTGTCTTAACACAAGGTTCCCTCTGTCTACCCTGCTGTGTGCGAGATACGGTATACAGCGTGAAGCTGATTTATTATTTGAAATCATATATTTCAAAACCACAATAGTTTTTTGTTTTTTTATTCTTTAAAACACAATAGTTACGAAACTGGTGTAATAGCATTTGGATAATACAGGTCGGATATACGTACACTATATCGATTTCACTTAATATTAATAATTTAATTTGACCTTGGTTTTCTATTCGTTGTAATTTATTTAATTATACAATATTCCTAAAGGTGCTTAAGGCAGTCGTGGTTCGCAGCGGGATTATTTTATTTGCTCGTTCTGGTAATAAGACAAAAAAGTAGCGTTGAGTTCTGCCAGTCTACTCTGAAAATCGAGTGGAACTGAGTGTTTTGACACTAGGTTCCCTCTGTCTAATCTTCTCTATACATTAAGTTAAGGTAGAAAGAAAAATAAACATAAATATTTTACTATAATTTGTAGTTCTGCTGTGCAACTGATCATTTAATGAAAATACCAAATATTTTTGTTAAATAATATATCAAAAACATATGGGTAGGTATCATTAAAATTTCCGCAAAACGGGCAAGAAGAATTAAAAGTCCACGAGCTTCGGTCATTGGCACCATGAAAAAAAAGCTATATAAATACTAATTGTAGTTAAATATTTAATTGTATAAAATATATGTAATATTTTAATTTTAATTGTATAATATATTTTTAAATAGGCATGAAATAATAAAGCCAGGGTTTCGCACTTAAACATATTTTCCAGATGAGGAATCGAGTTTGATATCGAATACTGTTATTAGTATTAGTATTGAACAGTACATTGTGTGTTGAGTGATGGAACTCAACGCTTCGATTTGTAGAAATTGAACTAATAACCGTCGTGTTTGATGGCCTCCAAATAAATGTTACAAAATATTTCAACAAAAACAATATACGTATGTAGTAAAGCAGAAGCGGATGTAATATCCAGTAAAAAACAAAAACCGTTATGGCGGAAAGCAAAACGCCTGACTGTAAGCGTGACGTTTGAGAGTTCGATTCCCATTCAGGGAAATAAATTAGACAGCAAAACGTTGAGTTCTACCACTCAGCAGGCAATGTCTCGAAATTTGGGAGGGCAACGGAAGACGGGGGAAACGGAGTGCCTTAAAATTAAGTTCCCTCTGCCTACCCTGCCATACAGTAAAAAGCATGAAACTGAAATGAAAGTCCAATCTTATAATTCTGAATTAATGAATTTTAAAATTAAGCATTTTTTCTTTTATTTGTACCATAAGTCTCCTATTTTTTATTCTGTTTACTTAGAAGCCTAATTTCTTTCCAGGAGATCTGTAATGAATGGCTGATAGGGACACAGAGATAGATCGTTATTTTTTCTTTTGAGGTACGGAACCCGAAAACATCTTTTACATTAACAGATAATTGCAGAAATTAGTTGTAAGTGCACTGACGTAATAGCAAACACGTTTTTATAAACGCCACGACCGCCACGCCATGGTAATATCATAATACAATGAAGGTCACCAAGGTGTACGAACTCTATACAGTAATGTAATTTGCAAGTGGCAATCGTTTTGTTATAACATGTTTTGCGGTAAAAAAACATTATGTGAAAATTATTAATCTTAGATCGAGGCTTTCGTGTCTCGACACGTCGCATCGTAATGATAAATTTGGCGGTAGTGGGTTCGATATCAGTGGTAGGAATCAATTATTTACGTTTCACCACTTACCACGCAATGTCTCGAGTGGCGGTGCGCGGGGAGCGGAGTGTCTTAATTTGTGGTTTTTTTTAATTATTATGCATTTACAGCATTTTGAAAGCTTTATTAAATAATACCGGTAAAAACCCTATCCATACTAATATTATAAAGAAAAAGAGGTTGAACACGGAAATGTGAGGAACTACGGTTTGGAGTTAGGAAAACATATTGTGTTGGATAGTCCATTTATTGAAAAAGACTATAGGCTATATTACATCACGTTAATCGTTTCAGTGTACCAGAGTACTCAGGTCAGAGTACAAAGGTCTCAGTTATTTCAAATGATCAATTGGGCCTAAGTCACAGGTAAATCTTTATAAAAGTAAATATAATAATTTAACATTCCGAGTCTACTCATACATAATATGTATAACAACGATCCCACGATGATATTTTTAAGACTATTATTATACTAAAAGGTTTATGACCTTTGACTTTGAGTCGCACAGAGGACTCCCCTGTCGCTTACGACCCCGCCACAACGAACAGTAAAGGAGAATTTTAATGCAATGAAAAAGGTCCCCTGGAGTCTACAGTTGGGCCGCAAGCTTCAGGTACTACTCTGAGCTCAAATTATAAGTATTTGTTTTTGATGTTAAATTACCAATTCATAACTATAAAGAAGTACCTACTTACGAACGCCTCTCGCCGCCGTCGTACAATACACTCGAACTGATACGAGAATACCACTACATTGATTGTCACTTAAAAGTGTTAAATTTAGTCAAAACTGAATTAACATAATCTATACTTATTTCCTGAAATTTTATAAAAACATACCTGTAGCTAGATTTCCAATAGCGTCTTTGAAATATTAGAAAAAAAAATTGTCCTAAATATTTTAAGAGTCTCCTGTAAAAATAATAAAGCAATATTTTTAATATGTAATATTGCTATTCAGAAATTAATCTTAAAATGAAACGATAATATTGGCGTTTTTTGTACTTGTCAAGTTATATCTGACAGAACTCAACAGTTATCGATTCAAGTCTCACTAGGGTGAAGGTTCATATTGTTTATACATATAACTGCTTTCGTGATAAGTAAAGTTTTTCTTTGATTTGCTAAATACATTAGATATCTTTAAAATGCAAGAAAACTAAAATGTAGAGTTATTCATCACAATTTTTTTCGTCTGTCATTTTACTGTATCTGACTGTAACGATTATGGGTGTAGGTTTGATTCCGATCTAGGGGAACACATAAGCTCCATGTTTTCACTCTAGTAAGAACACAAAACTCAGTGTTCATTCCGCCACTCACGCAGTCCTCACAATGGATGCATGTGGAATGGCTCGGTTTTCCCTGCTATATCCTAAGTATGTGCTTAAATATAAAGGAAAAACCATAATCAATAAATATAATACTACTGTACTATACATAAAAATAAATTGATAGAGAAACTTAATATTAATAATAGCAAAAACACCTCAAATACACCAAGACCAACTACCACGTGCATAACTAAGTATATACCAGTGCGAACATGCTTTCATACAGTCAACAAAAAAAACCTATACGCATATGCATGCTTACAACCATACAAATAAAAAAAGTCTTTAGTTTTCTGCATATATACGATTGCATAAGTGAAGTGCATATAAAGCCGGTGCAACAGTGTTTGCTATCTTACGTCTGAGCGCGTCCCGAAGCGCGGTGGATAGCGCGGCGAGTGTATCGCGTAGCATCGCGTGGTGACGCTCGAACATGCTTATATCTATATTTTTATAATTGCTTTTTTAATTTTAATATTGAAAAAAGGTATTTATTTGAAATTACAGTATTTACATAGACATTATAAACTAATTTTGAAGATGATATTCTTTAATTTGTTTACTATTTAAGTATTTTAAATATATTTTTTTAATTAATTAATAAGTTATCATCACACATCAAAAAGTACTTATAATAATGATATTTAAGACTGTAAAATTAACGAAAAAAATATAATAACAGCTTACGGACTAACAACTAAGTAATACCTAAGTTTACAGTACGCTCGATGAATCGTGGCCACCTTGAAGTTGAGTTTTCTGAAATTTTGGGCATTGTACTCTCGGCAAGAATATAAAGAAAAGAAAAGAAAAAAAACACTAAAATCAAATTTGCGCAGCCATCTACACCTAACTTCAGGGTGGCCACGACTCGTCCAGAGTACCATAGTAATATTAAGTAACATAAATTTTAAGTAATTTAGTTTATTAAATTAGCTTTATATAACTACAACTTACAAGCGGGATGGTCGTACAGTGGCGCCACTCGCGTACCCTCAAGAGGTCCCCCGGTGAGGCGTGCGGAGATGGCTTCCAGGAACTCTCTAACATTGTGCAGGTCAGTACGACCTTCGCTAGAGCTGGGTCCATCACAGTCTTCTTCTTCTGAAATATGAATAGTATTAAATATTTTAATATAATATAAATGCGACAGCCCGTAGTAGAAAGGGTTATGAGTTCGATCCCCACTCGAGGGAACAAATGATTTTCCATTCCTTGCTTTAATAATAAGACAAATGACAGCGTTGAGTTTCACCATTGAAATGTCATGCGTTTATTTCAGTCTTGAAAATTGGGCAGTATAAGAGGAACAGATTTTCTGAATAACAACTAATGTACACCCTACACACAATACATACAACTATATATTTGAATCATGTTTTTTAATTTAATTTTATGAGCAAGTTTGATTATACCCATATCTAGTCACGTGGTCGGGCAAAAAAAGAAGAGAGAGAGAATTTCTTTCGTTTAAGAGCGTTACATGAAAGGAAAATAAAGTAAAGAGTTACGTTTCTTTGCGAGAGCGCAAGGGTATCTAGATAAAAGTATTTTTCATGGGGGTTGTTGGCTTAGTGGTTTGCAAATTTAAAATTAATCTAAAGTTGCGTATTTATTAGCAGATTTCATTTTTCTTCTTAATTTAATTGAAAAATACAAAAGATTCAAAATGTTCTTAATTTTAGCCTGAAAGATGCTGTTGAAACGCATTTAGTAAGAAGTGAATTATTAATGATTATTTATTAATTATATATTTCTATATCTTACCAATTTGCTCTAGTTTGTCTGTGCTGTATGACCACGGCATAAGGCTGAGAGCACGTTGCACTTGTCTTAAAAACCACGCGCCTGATTCAAATTTGATAGGACTGGAAAAAGAATAGAAACATATTATAATTATCTGTAATACATTAATATGTATATTTTTGTTCCATGATTTTTTTATTGTTGTTATTTTTATTTTTCTCTACACCGTTGTATTTTCCCTCTATTTTTTATTAGAGATGTATTCTAGAGATATATTTACCTAGTGTTAAGACACTCTGTTCCCTTAAGGCAATTCTGTTTGTTACCATCCGCCGAATTCTCGAGACAACTTTACCTTACCTTAGCCGCATAAATAGTAGTACATCTCTTATACGAAAAAATATACAAATACATAAATTTAAACATAGAAAAGATAATGAATCTAATTATAAATATCTTTTCTAAGTTGAAATCGAGCCTAGTACCCGTTATAATTATTACAATAATTGAACAGTCTAATAGGCTTGTCGGTTAATCAAAACGCGCCTTACATAATATAATAGCAAGCTTGCTTTTGTTAAAAAAGATAAAAATCAATTTTGGGTCCAATTACATCACAAATTTCCCCAATAATAGCTTTTTTCATGTATTTTCCTTGTACAGACTGCAATCGGTTACAATTTTATTATATGTATTTGTTTTACTAATACTTACTGGTAATGCTCGCATATGCACGGCACCGCGCCCCCGAGCTGGTCTCCGCCACATCTAAGACATATGTTGTTATATTCTTCTTTAGAAGTGATACACAACCGTTCCGGCTTCTTTCGCTCGTCACTGGAAAGAAAAAAGTATTATATATTAGCATTATTTAATTTTTTTTCGGGCTTATTTTTTTTTTACTAAAAGTTTTGCCTACCTCTTCCTACATTCATGAGTGTTAGTTAAATATAAGTTATTATAAGATTTAGCAATGTTATGACTTAGAATGGGCATGTATCTGTTCTCTAGGATGATCGTGGGTTGTATTTCCCTACGATTTTTTTATATATCAAAGGTTTTTATTTTTACTTTCTGAAGGTATTGAGTGGTGCATACCAACGCCGCGCTTTGACTCGTTACTAGAGTGAGGGAAATAATAGTATTAAATATTTTATTTCCTCGAGGATCGCACCGATAACCTGTCGCGTTTACACTCACACGTATAAACCTCTGCGCCGATAGTAAAAGTGAACGGAAAATGTGGTGAATTTACACTGTACTATCTTCGCATTATCTATACTACATGAAGAAATAAAGAAACTTACACAAGAAAACGTAATTTTAAGTTTTTTCAAGTTTGCCTAAAACATCAATCAATCAGTCAATCACAGAGGACGTAATAAACGGTCACATCATATACGTTATTGGGGCAATGTATGTAGGTGATACGTCATCACCCTGGCTAGTGTATCTGTTAATGTAGGTCTTTTGCGTCGCCTCGTCGCGTTGGGAAAGGCTTTTGCAGTTGGTACATGAGTTGCACAACTTGAGCATTAAGATCTAATTTACAAAAGAACTGAATCGTATATAAAATGTATGCAGATTTAAAATTTAAAAGAATATTCACTTAGAGGTAAATACGGTTGTTAGCTCAATTCCCACTTGCAGGATTTTTTTTATTTCTTCTTGCTAATGACAAAAATTGCAGATCGCGATGCGCAGGGAAAGTATTGTCTTTATACTAGTGCCCATCTGCCTTCTCCTATATGCTGCGTGGAAGTTTATTATAATTGTTCCTATCGTGAATATTTATCTACATATATTCTTGTCTTTGTATAGATAAACTGTAATTCAAAGATGACTTTCTCCAAATTGGATTTGAAACCACAGTTATCACGTTCGATCAGGCTAGTAACAAATAAACATTTTATTATATATGGTATATGATTTATATATGATTTAGAATATTATCGCAACCCAACACGCACCACTAACAACACACCCCCGTCTATCCTACTTTGCAGGAAAAAACATGAAGATGTTTTATGATTTAATATGACAATGACATAGATATTTAGGACCTTGCCCTTTAAAACAACGTACGCGTGGGACATTAAAACTTGCCTCAAATAGAAATGGAAATGAAGACGAAGCGACCTGCTCAGATTTAAAATTCTAGATCACTATTGTATATGTAGTTGACATTAGTTAGTTTTAGATAGCCACTACGAATCCAACCTTTTTTTGATTCAGGCTTTATACTTTTTATCTATATTTTAATTTTAATTAAATTGTTTAACATAATTTCTTTTTATATTTATAATATTTTAGTAGAATGTTTACAGCTGTAATGGCGCAATGCATATAAAACATTAATGTCTCTAGAATTATATGAAAAATATAGAACATATTTATAAATGTTGTATGTTGTGTGTACCTTATTCATAAGTTACTTTGTATAACTATGGACTATTAGTTTTATTATTTTATACAACATGTCCACATAAATAAAGAAATAAAATTACAAATAAGTAACTGATGTCTGAATCCTGTGTGAAGTAATTTGCATGAACATGTTAATTAAATGCGATCTCAAAATATCCTTTTGTCACTAAGGTTGCTTCGTAGAAGACCAGTGTCGGACTGTATACGTATAATTTTGGTTCTATAGTGGATTTGATGCCTTGGAGGAAAAACTTTACTTTACTTTTTGTTGTTCTTGAAGGTAACCGACATCTCAAAGAGGGGTGGAGTTTTCTATCAGTCATTCAGTAAATGAAGAGTATGATTCCGAACCGTTTCTTGTCGACTGTTCTCGATTGAATAAAGAATATTTAAAATAAATAATATCTTACATCTACTTGAATACTGAATATTTAAAAAAAATATTTTTATTTTTCATTATCATATAATAACTATTCTCTAACTTGACAGAAAAGATTATTAAAAATTAAAAACTTCACTTCTTTAAAAAAATATATTTAATTGCTACCAAGGACACTGCAACTACTAATTTAATTTACCAATTGATTATATGAATTATATTTTTATATTTATAGGAAATGTTAGCAAAGGTCAAGTTAATTAGTTCAAGATTTTTTGTCATACGATACGAACGATGCATTTTTTTATTTTTAGAATTTAAAAAGAACTCTCAATGATACCTGTTATAAATTCAAATTCAGAATATTCTGTTTTGCAAGAACTTTAGAATAGATCGAATATAGAAGAATAAAAAATATAGATGAAGTATAAAAATCTTAGTATTTTTAATAATATTATTAACGGTGATAAAATAAACAGTCCCATAAAATGTAAATTAATCATTTTATAAATGTTCTCTTTACGTCATTTCTGTATTTATATTGATGAATCATTCTGAGCTTACTTTTTATCTAATTAGAAATATTTTGTGTAAAATTGCAGATTTACCACACCTTAACGCCGAATTTATATGTATAACAGCCTTGTGATACAGAAAATGTAAAAAAGAAATTTTTGCCTGCACTTGTTTGCATGATGAGCAAAGTGATAAATTGATTTATATTGACTCCTCTTTTAAAGACAGAATAGTGTGCTAGCTCTTGTCCGAGCAAATAAATGAAAAAAAAGTTACATACGTACGTAAAGTTACGTTACTACGTTTGTATGAGAAAAAAAATTAACGATTCAAGTTTCTTGCGCAAGCGCAGCCTTGACATTGGCTTACATAACTCATATTCGGCTCGTTGAAATAAGATATTCATTAAAATTAGCTAAGCTATTGCTAAAACCATAATGTTTTAAATAGACACTTTAAAAATATATAAAATATTTAGTATAAATAATAATAGTTACCATAAAATACATTGTTCAAATAAATAAGTACTTTACAAGAATCAGTATTGAGGTAACCTATATCTCTACTTTAAAAGGCGAAATGTCGTATTAGGTTTCAAGACTCACCATACAATATCTCAAAAGTTGAGCGAAAATGGGGAAAAGTTTCTACTCTACTATGCCAAAAATTTGTGAAGCTATCGGTGACGCATCTCTCACCTTTAGCAAGGAGTTGGAAACCTTTTCTCTTCCCTTATTGCTTTCAGAGATTAGAAATATCGCGATCGAGGCCGCGAAAAATATTCAATTTACATCGTCAATTCGCATCGTCATTCAATCGTTGAGTTCCGCCCCTCAAAAGGCAATGCCTGGAGAATTTGACGGAGAGTGGGGTACGGTATTGTGTTAATGGGAACGGAGTGTCTTAACACTAGGTTTCTACTTTACCTTTGACTACCATTCTATCATATAAAGATATTAGGTGTTGAATTTAAGAGCAATTCGGAGCTATAATGTTTTAAAAATAAACCGAAATACCCAATAAAAACCCAAATACGAATGGAATCCACACGGTTGTGTATTGGATCTTCACTTTCCTTCAACCGCAATGAGTGCGGCGTTGAGCTCTATCCATCAACACGCAAGCCGTATCGAATTCGGGAAGAAAGGGAGGATAATGTACTGTGTTAATACTGAGACCTCTGTGCTTAAAATAGCAAAAATCTGGATAAAATATCCTTCATTTTACATGATGTAATAAAATCGATGAGATACCCAATGGCTGTACTATTTACGTTTAATATAAAATTGTCGTATTTCCTTTTTGCTCTGTATGTGCTAACTACCTGCTAGTAGGTTAGGTATCGCTTGCTCAACTACTTGCCCAACATCGGTGCGGTTGAGTTGGGACAGTAGCTTCGATACAAGGCCGACCAGAACTTTTCATATACTAAAATACTTACGATAATAATATAATCCGGGGCCTTCGTGGCGCAGAGCGCATGGGAAGTCAGCAGGGGTGGTGTGGGTTCGATTCCTATACTGTAGAATGAAAATTTAAAATTTTCATTTCCTAGCTATGATAAGATACAGTGCAGGACTGACTTTCGCCACTTATTCATCATCTCAAATTCGGGTCTCTCTTACTACGTACTCGATTATGTGGAAACAACACGATATGTAGAAGTCAATCTTAGGTTCGGGTCAGAGTTTTGGATTTTTTTATTTTCTTAATATATCATCATAAAATGATTGATTTCAATAATAACGTTGCATACGTGATTGAAATCAATAACGTATGCAACGTTATTGAAATCAATTATTGACGTTATTGAAATAATTTATAATTAAATTCAAATGTCAATGGCACGTCACAGACTTCCTAGCAAAAAATCTAATGTACCGAAATTATAAAGCCAATCGGGGGCACTACCATTAGATAATAATAATCGGACGCTGTCCTCCTGTGACAGAATGGCCTGAAAAGAAAACCTGTAAGTTTACTTTCTAGATTTATTTCTTTCTAAATCAAGTTCTTCTTCCGCTTACATTAATTACATGTTTCTTAACTCCTAAGGGAACTAAGTGAAAGTGTTTCTATTAGCCCAACCAATTAGGAATTGAGGAAATGTATTACTTATGTGTACTGATCACAATTTTGTATGTTAAATATCATACAATTATTATGTTTTATATTAAGAAGCAAAGTTTAATAATAAAACAAATATAGTGCAAAGAGGTGAACTCGGTTGACCTTTCAGAAGTCAGTGTTCTGTTAATGGAAGACGGTAGCTTAAAAAGCCTCATGCTTTTTTTGAACCGCACCATGAAGAGAATACTGAAGAGTATTATGGATTTAAGTTCGGTATATAAATAAGGAATTACCTATACCATAAGGATGGCGCAGTGGACAGGTTATGACTGTAACCGCCGTATGGTGCGTAATGGATGTCGGGTCGATTACCATTCCACTGGGAGAAATGAAATATTTTGTTCTGCAAAAAAATTTTTTTTAGAGAAGCTAATAGTAAATGTATAGTCGCTGCCATTTATATCCACAGAGTGTTTAAATATAACCTCACGAATGCGACATAAAATATAAGCAAAAAAATAATAACAAAAATGTGCAATTAAAATTGACCTAATATAGATACGAATGTCGATAACTTATAATTAAAACGAAATAGATTTGTTTTTTTTGTTATACATTTTTCATATTACGATATTTATATAGCTGTAATGTTTGGGGAAGTAGTTATATGTATTTACATTAAAGACATTTTGTTTTATTGAACCGTAGTGCGTATCATAATTATTTTAAAATTCGCAGTTATATATGTAATAGTCGCGATAGTCTTGGGTTTATATTTAAAGTACTAAGGCGTTTTTTAGATTTACATATGTATTCACCATGGTTCAAGGTGATGAGGTCGTAGTAGTACCTAGGACTTGCAACCCAAGTGTAAGTTGAAGTGGGTTTAAAGGTTCTTATCTACAGATTCCATAAACTATAAAAATCTTTTAATAGATATCTTAAAAAATCTGTTAACCTGCTGTATATATTATTTTGAAAACTGATTCTTGATTCTAATTTCTCTGGTTTACAATGAAAATAACAAAAATTAAATGAATATCGACATATTTTTAAAAATAATATGCAATTTGAGATGTACTTTTAACAGGTTAGACTTAGCTATCTAGAAACTTGAAGCTTTATCTCCTCCTCCATTACAAAACTAAAAACATTCTTTTTTCAACAGAAAATATAAATTAAATGAAGATAAACTCAATATGTTTGCTAGTAAATAGTCACGGTTCTGTCAGCCATCTTACATTTCCTTCATCAGACCAGCTCTATCTATACATATAAAATCGAAAGGTCACTCACTCATCACGAAATCTCAGAAACTACAAGTGCTAGGAATCCCAAATTTTGCATAGGAGTTGCTTATAGGACGTAGGTGCTCGCTAAGACGGGAATTTGCAATATTCGATTTCTAAGGGGTTGTTTTTGGGGTCGAAAATTTGTATGAAACTTTGTTACTATTAATGCTAGGAGTCTCAAATTTTCTATGGACGTTACTCATAGGACGTAAGTACACATGGAGACGGGAATTTCCAATATTCCACCCCTAAAGGGTTGTTTTTAGGGTTGATAGTTTTATATGAAACTTCGTTACTATAAGTGCTAGGAGTCTCAAATTTTCTATGAACGTTACTTATAGGACATAAGTATATACGGACACGGGAATTTGCAATATTCCACCCCTAAAGGGTTGTTTTTAGGGTTGATAGTTTATTGAAACTTCGTTACTATAAGTGCTAGGAGTCTAAAATTTTCTATAGACGTCACTTATAGGACGTAAGTACACACGGAGACGGGAATTTGCAATATTCCACCCCTAAAGGGTTGTTTTTAGGGTTGATAGTTTATTGAAACTTCGTTACTATAAGTGCTAGGAGTCTAAAATTTTCTATAGACGTCACTTATAGGACGTAAGTACATACGGAGAAGGGAATTTGCAATATTCCATCTCTAAAGGGTTGTTTTTAGGGTTGACAGGTTCTATGAAACTTCGTTACTATAAGTGCTAAGAGTCTCAAATTTTCTATGGACGTTACTTATAGGACGTAGTTGTTAACTAAGACGAGATTTTGCAAAGTTTGATACCTAAGCATGTAGTTTTGGGGTTGATATTGTATATGCAATTTCGTAATTACAAGTGCTGGTGAAAAGTCTCAAATATTGCATACGAATTATTTTAGTGTCTACGTGCTACCCTACATGGGATTTTGACATGGATGTTGAAACAAGATTTTTTGTCGAAATTCGACCCCTAAGGATGTGTTTTTCGGGATATAAGTTATAACATCTATTAACTATATAATGTATTTCATATTCTATACATAATTAAAGGATATAAAAGCGAACTCTGCACATGCAAAAAATATATAAAGTTTTTCTATCTATCTATCTATCTATCTATGAAAAATATAGGCCTTCGTGGCGCAGTGGCAGAAGGGTGTGGGTTCGATTTCCACTCGAGGTAATACATTATTGTACATTAATATTTTTATTTCTTCGCTCTAGCAGCAATTCAAAAGCTGGCGTGAAGTTCGGCCACCCAACACGCAATGCCTCGAAAAATTTAGTGGAAAGTGGGAAAGGAGTGTCTCAACGTTAGGTTCCCTTTGCCTATACTCTGTGCGGGATATAGCGTAAAGCTGAAAAAAGACTCCCGGTGTCTTTGATACCAACTTGCTCTTGCTTTCCGTATGATCGCGATACTAACTGATAGTTACTCGAAACGTTAAAGCCCAACATGTTGATACTGGGAGTATATGAGAATAACATTTTTTTGTTTAAATTAATAATGCTCTATAACAAAAAATTACATAAAAATGATAAGAGCCCTATCAGGAATGAATCCCTGTCAAGGCCAGTTATTTCACCTTTAAGTCTGTTTATGCAATTGTAAATTATATGAATAGTTCAAGTTAATACTTATATTTGTTTTTAACATACAGTGAAAGTAAAAAAAAGTTAAAAAAAAAATTAACCATATTGCAAAGCGCTCTAAAAAAATCTTTAATATATGTATTTACAAAAAAATACTTATAACCGATATTAAATCTTAGGTAATGTAGGTTGCATTCTTTTAAACCATTAAAAAATCTTATAAAAATTATGCCAATATGGTACCAAAGTTATTGAAATGTTCATATTACAAATCACTAAGTGCGCTGCAAACATGAAATATTAGAACATAAAGTAATTCAGTATATTGAATAAATATTTGTGTAGTTCAAGCGGGCGAAGCCGCTGGCGGTTGCTAGTGTTACTATAAAATTGTATTATCATCTAATCTACATATAATTGCATTGTTTCATGATGATAAAACAAAAGTGCGTGTAATTCAAATTCTTACATTTTATTATTATATAGTTACAGCTCGACCTAATTAAGTTCATAAGATATTTTTTTTTCTTACAATGTTAACCTTAAATGTAATTGCACACGCAAGTAGTTTTGTACGTTTGAATAATTAAAAATAATAATATTTGAATATTTTTTATAAAATACCACCTAAATAAATGTGGCATTTAAGTTATAATCATATATTTAAAAATATACAAAAATAATATGCTCATAATTTATAGTTTATATTATATGAGTACTTGTAACCTCTGAAGAGCTCCACGATTCAGATCCTGGCTCTATCTTCAGATCAGCCTAAATATGACTAAAAAACATGATCCTTAAAATATTCATAGATGTTTTAATTTTATTTCTATGTATTAAAGTTAAACCTAAAAAATTGTTCAAGTTACAATTTTATAAAGGTCAAACTATCTTCCGGTTAGTAAAAAGCTAAGGTAATCAGGAAGTTCTAATTAGCGTATTGACAATTCTATTAGAAATAATTGATTTATTTTGATTTTCCGTGTTCCCTTTTATGTTTTTATATATAAATAAATGGTAGTCTTTCATTGAAATGTTTGTCGTTCAATACATTTTTCAATGATAAGTATTAATTAATATCTACTCTAAGAGGCCAGTGCTGGCGTAGGGGCACAAAGTGTGCTGCAAAATCGACTGGTTGTTAGTTCGATCCTCACTCGAGGAAATGAAATATTTATTTTAATGTATAAATTATATATATAACTAAATAAATAGAATTCGGCGGAAAGTGGGCAACGGCGTGTACCCCTTAACACGAGGTCCCCTCTGCCTACCTTACTGTGTACGGCATACAGCGTGAAGCTGATTTAATTTGATTTAATACAACATAAATAAATAAGAAATATATAAATTTGTTAGATAATAATTTTATTAATGTACACAGGCCTAATCTTAACAATATAACCTAAGTGATAAGGCACTCCGAACTTCAATTAGTTAAGGGATATAGAGCGTTGAGTGGCGGATCTCCTTGTTTTATTAGAACTCTGAATTGAAATAGAATATAGAACTCTGAATTTGTAGAACTCTGAATTTAAATAGAATATTTTTAGATTATTTGGAATAAACGGGAATATTTTTAATATTTTATACTAAGCGTTATTTAAGAATTGAATTTAAAATTCCTATAATAAAAATATAAGATGAGCTGACTGATTGGTTTGTTTATATTTGTATAGGTATGTTCTTATCTTTATACGATTCGTAATTAAATAAATGGTAATTAATAATTAATGCAACAAAAACTTAAATGTAAATTATAATTAAAAGACTAATACATTTTATGTGTAAAAAGAAAAGAAGACTGTAATATAAAAAAAAAGCAGGAAAGTTGTTTCTGATTGTTCTTATATATCTAAAATGGCCTGTCAGTCTATAGTAATTCAATACGATGGTAGTCAGATCAAATCCTCATCATAATGAAACTGAAAGTTAGATAATTTTATGCAAAATAAGAAATTACATGTCTCGTTATTTGAATGTTAAATCAATCTATTATAGTTAATGCCACAGCTCCAGAAATCGCAATGAAGTTCATCTTTTGGTGAAAAGAGTATGCATGAGGAAGAATTTGGTTCCGCTCTAGTAAACAAAAACAGCCTTATAACAGCGCGGCGTAGAGTTAAGCCGCTCAATTCGGGCGGAAAGTAGAGAACGGAGAATCCTGAACTCTTGACAGCGCTTGACAGCTTCTCATTGTCTACATTGACGCTG
The DNA here is from genome assembly GCA_013403645.1 of Heliconius nattereri. Lineage (NCBI taxonomy): Eukaryota > Metazoa > Arthropoda > Insecta > Lepidoptera > Nymphalidae > Heliconius > Heliconius nattereri. Next base: position 5,448,839 of record JAAIXI010000254.1, read on the forward strand.
AAAATAAGTGGCATACGTGATACATAATATATAAATATAATACAAACAGCCGCCGCGCGACTTCGTCCGCTTGAATTATACTTATTTGGATAAAATTTATTATATTTATTGATTAATATTAATTATTTTAATCTTAATTTTCACTGTTGTGTGCTTAATAAATCGTAATTTCAATACTTAGGAATTTTCTATTGTGTTTTGGTATTTTATGAACTATAATCACTTGGAGAAAGAATGTTATTTTGAAATCGTATTCCAACATTTTAATTTTATTGATATATAGGTACATATATGTAGAATAATATATGATATGCAAATATTGACACAGTTTAATAATCTGAAGTTCTAAAACAGATATGCAGTTCAAAGTTTATACAGGAAACTAATAATTACAAGTTATCATGAGATGCTTGTTAATCTTGCTTGCGGCTGTTTATATAATTATTAATTATACCTATGTATTCGTATGTATAGGTATTTGTATGGAGCAGGTTAATGTAACCACAAAACAGGGTAGCCAGATGGAATCTAGTACTAAGACACAGTTTCCACCCAATTTTTTCGACATTTTTTGTTTAATGGCGGAACTTAACGCCACCCGTTTAAAAATAATAAGGAAGTATTCATTAAGTCAAGAAATAAAAATGTATTGTTAATGATTTTAAAGTTTGCTAATCAAAAGGCATATATATTTTCTCGATATACTTTTTTTTCTCGAGGAAAAACTAACAAAAAAAAAACTACTTACTGCTAAACTAGTTCGTAGTTTCTCACAATTGTTTTAATGTAAATTAGAGAATAATTAGTAAAATATTAATACAATGAAATATTTTAGTTGTTTTAGCCTTTTTTTTTCTTATATGCACATATGTAGGTATATATTGTAAAGTGATTTCTTTGTTATTATGATATCTTGTAGATTGCAAGTTCAAATTCTTTGTTGAAACTTTTCTTAAATTACCCTTATAGGAAACAGCGAATTTCTTAGTGGTCATTGTATTTGGACATTTTCCAAGTTTTCAGTTCAAATCCAGCGACGTTTAGTGTAGTATTTTTCTTTCTACTTGTGGAATAACACTTTAAAATGGTTAAAGTACTTTAATTTGTGAATAGTCAGTTCAAAATTATTATCAGTGGATATTAGACATACTGTCTAATGTCTAAAGTGAAATGTCAACATTGTATTGAGATTAGAATATACTTTGTTTGAGGTCTGTCAGTCACGCATAATGTCTATAAAGTGTATGTAAAATATATAGGATAATATGATTTATAAAAAAAGAAAATATTTTATAACTTAAGTTTAAAATTTATTTTACCCGTTATATTAAAAAACATATCACAACACTTCAGTCATCGTCCATATCGAACCACATAGAGGTAACACTAGTCGACTGTTCCCGGCTCTCCTCGGTTATTATCTTCAAAACCACAACTTCCATCATACATAGAGCGAAGAAAATCACGAATATGGCGAAATTAGATCCTTGATGATGAAACTGGAAGGGAGACTGGAAGGAGCTGGGGGCGGCTGGTGGCCATGCTGCCACACTAAACGTGACCAAATTGGCTATCGCTGATACCATTTTCTAATATTTTATCCACATCATCCAAAAAAATATGACAATTCAATCTAATTATCACTCAATCTCCAGTCATCTGTTTAGCACCATGTTTGTCACTCGTTAACTATCAGTTAACTTTAGTTAACTATCTAGCAATTAACTATCGTTTATCGTTCGATTATATTATATATTTTTTTGTTTAAGCGCGTGTGGAGTATCTGGGCGTCGTCAGCGCAATGCCGGTCGGTGGAGGCGCCCTGCACTGTTGTAACCTCTTATGAAATATGAATCGCTAGTTAGATCCACCGTCCACCGTTGAGAAATGAAATGCGGGTGAATGCAACCGTTTCCCGGTCAAGGCTGCGCGTGAGTGGACGATGACCTTTGCTATGGTTTTGTTTCATTTGTTTTTGTTTTTTTTTTGAGGAAAAATAAAGATATGTAAAACTTTATATGTGATCATTTTATAAAATTCTATTTGAAGATAGAGATATGTTTTCCACAGATTTTTTTTTAATAATAGATAATTATTCAATAATTTTTATTGCATTTATTATAACGTAAAGTAAGCAATTTGAAGGCTTAGGCGCTATAAAATATATTTTTTTCACCCACTTTCCGTCCAATTTTCGAGACATTGCGAACGCTCATCTTTGTCTAGTTACCAGAACGAAGATAATGAAAATAATTCATTGCCATTGAAGGATATATTAAAATCAAAATTTATATATGTCATATCTGTATTTATATTCACATAAAGGAAGTAATGCTAATTTTATGCAAGTTTTTTTATATGAAGGTAAACACATATTACAGTCGGTGTATTTTTATTAAGATTGAATTAATTTTAGTGCTAGTAATTTAGTGCGAATTTATATAATTGAAATAAAAATTTAATTCTATACCTATACATATAATAAAACTGTAACTCATCGATCTCTGTTCATGAAAGATTTATTAATGTTATACAATCTAAAACAATGATTTTTTCCTTTTTTGTCTGTTTGTCTGTATGTTTGTTCTAATCCAAGAAACGGCTAACGATAATATTATAGAAATGCATGCGATAATATTGCTACAAAATAAGTGTTTTATTGAATTGGCTGAGACTTTAGCTGTCGATTTATGGGTATTGTCCTTAAAATTAGAATGTAATTCAAATGAGAAAATAAATAATTGTATAGTAACTGCGGGCAAAGCCGCGAGCGAATTGCTAGTATTTAATCCTTATTCAAATAATAATAATACACACATTTGTAGTATGTATATAGTAGTGTAGTATGTTGTAGTATATACTATATCTAGTATGTAGTATATACTACACATACTACACACAGTATTATTAGGAATACATTGTAGTGTTTAGCATCAAGAGCATTGTGAAGTCTTCGGTATTTTAATACCCATATAAATATAATGTTTACTTTATTTATTTTAAATTTACTTATATAAAAACTTTACATTAAAAAAATATAAAATTAGTAGGAATCAATTTTTTTCCTTTAGTTAATTTTGAATAAGTAAATTCAATACCTAAAACTATTTAAAAAATATATATTTAATTTGGTAATTTTTTATATATTTGACGTAGATAAAAACGAATGGTTATTATCTGTAGATTGTCAAAATCGCGTCGCCTACATAACAGTTACTTCGTGATTATTTCCTTAAGAAAAATATGACAATAAACAAATCTCTAAGACATTTTTTTGCTAAGTTCTTTAAGTGTTTGTGACATTTGAGTGCATTTGATACGCATTGAACATTCTTTTATTTAGTTAAACTTAAAATGGTTTTCTTTTATACTATTTATTTTCACGCATTTCCTGTTTTTTGCGGAGTAGGTTTTTGCTTAGTGCCTAAAGATGAATACAAAACATACATGCCAGTCGCAGGGGCACAAGTGTGCCAGTCTAAAGACTATGCCGAAAGAATTCGATTTCAATGGGGACGGAGTATCTTAACACTACGCTAGATTTGACGGTAGTGGCGTTTAGCCGTCGCGCTTCTCCTAAGAAGGAATTGAACCCATAACCTTCGTGATAACAATCAGACGCTGTGCCACTGCGTCGTGAGAGCCTCACGAGAAGAGTATAAGGAAAATAAGAAACCATAGCTTAAAACAATACACAGAATAGTTTAAAATATTTTAAAATTAAATTAGTTTTATCTCTCTATATTTGTAAGTTTGTAATCTATTATTTATCTAGATATTACTGCAACATATTGCTATCGTCAGTCACCTTGAGAATTGAGATGTAAAGTGGTGAATATAGCAAATCGCGTGCGTGCTAACTTTCTATTATTACTTTGTCCTTCACTAAGACATTGTAATATTTACACAAGAAAAGGAAGATTTTTTAAGTATTGATTAATTACTTAATAAGAAAAATATTTATATACTCTTAGTTACTCTTCTTCAAGGGGTAAAATTGAAATTGAACATTTTACAAATTCTTACTATAAAATTTACTTATATAGCTTTACGCTGAATGCCGCATATAATTGGGTGGGCAGAGCGAACTTACATTAACTAACTAAAATGAAAAATTATTTAAATAGTGAAATATTATTTACGTTAATATTTCTAGATCTTCGCTCTGGTGTCCAGGCAAAGTGCGGCGTTGAGTTCTGCCGCTCAACACGCAATACCTCCAGAATTATGAATGAACTTATGGCAACAGAAATTGCTATTTACTAAATATTTTTAACATTATCATGTGACTCATCAAGGTAACGAAATCCTCAGGTTATCCAATACTTCTTCAAAGACCGATGAAACTAGGACATGAATACCATAAGCGGGGTATTTATATGCAGGTTTCGTGCGACCTTCCGAAGGCTACCTGTTGCAGTCCATGTAGAGTAATGACCGTATAAGAAATAATACGAAGAAATCAGTGAAACAGTAATATCGTACTTTAGTTAAATTAGCTTCACGCTGTATCCCGTCCGAAGTTGAATCGTTTTTACACAACAGGTATGTGTTTCTTAACACTAGTGTCCCCATTTCTTCTTCTTCTTCCTGGCATTAATCACGGCTATTATCAGGGTCTGCCTTCCTACACAACCTACTCCACTTTGAACGGTCTTTGCGTCCTCGGTGGTTAGACCATTGGCTCTCATGTCTTGCATCACGACATCCACCCAGCGCTACCTTGGGCGTCCGGGAGGTCGCGCCCCAGGAACTGGTATAGAAAGGCACTTGCGTCCGACATAGTTCTTAGGCCGGCGCTTAACGTGGCCGAACCATTTCAGGCGACGCTCTTGGAGCTTATCCGCTACGTCACGGACCCCAAGACTGCCTCGAATGAATGTTTTGCGTATGCGGTCAGACCGCGTTACGCCGCACATCCACATCAGCATCTTCATTTCCGTGACGTGAAGCTCCTGAGTGTGCCGAGATAGTGCTGGCCAACATTCGCTGCCGTATAAAAGAACCGGTCGGACGATGCTCTTGTATATCAGCCCCTTGAGCTTGGGCAGTATTCTGCGGTCGCAGACCACACCAGTGAGCTCCCTCCATTTGGCCCAGGCAGAGCTTATCCGGCCATGGACATCGTGATCGATGCCTCCAGACTCATGCATAACAGATCCAAGGTACCTCAACTTCTCCGACTTTACTGCTGGCTCAGGACCTGTAAGGATGGTGTCTGAGTCCGGGCTCCCGCAGGCCATGTACTCTGTCTTCGACACATTTAGTTTAAGGCCGCCGTTCTCAAGCGTACCCTTCCAGAGGTTCACTTTACGCTCCAGCGTCAGTCGGCTCTCGTCAATGAGTGCTATGTCATCGGCATACATCATCAGCCATGGAGGCTCGTCCTGGATGTGAGCCGAGACAGTATCGAGCACTACATTGAATAAGAACGGACCTAGAGCCGAGCCTTGGTGAACCCCCACTGTAATCTGGAAGGGTCTAGTGTCGCCAACAGCAGTCCGAACCATAGAAGCGGAATCGTGGTACATGTGTCTGAAAATCCCAATATAGGCCTCAGGGATCCCTTTGGATCGCAATGCCCACCAGATACACTGACGAGGCACACGGTCAAAGGCCACATGCAGAGCTCTCCTTTTTTCCCTGTATGGCTCCATCACAGTTCTGAGGGCGAAAACGGCGTCCATAGTGCCCGATCCTGGCTGAAAACCATATTGAGACTCAAAAATAGTACACTCTTGGCGGAGCCTAAGGTCGATTATGCGCTCGAAGAGCTTCATGGTATGAGTCATAAGCTTAATGGCCCTATCTACTCTAAATCATAAATATAATTACATTAGTTAGATACGATTATTTGTTACCAAATCATTAAAATTTATAAGAAGTTGTTTCATTTTGTTTTAAATATTTAATAAAAATGTACTTTGTTTATTTTTAGTAAATCAAATTGCCTAATGTTTAAGCGTCTATTTATTATAATAATTTGAATTTTATTATGTTTAATTGAAGTGGTGGAAGATCGCCTATTAGTTTCAATAAATTAAATAACTAATACATTTTTATCTTTTATTTCATTTCATTGTAGATTTTGCCCTTACAACTTCGTAGGTCAACTTACCCCAGTTGAATAGTCAACCAACCCCAAGCATGGGGTAAGTTGACCAGTTTTTCCTATTTTGCAAAAACTGGCCTGTACTCTATATCATAGTAAATAAGGTGCTTTTTGCCACACATTTTCATAGCTTAATAGCAAATCTATTAAGTAAATCTATTTTTAAGCTAATCTACTTGACAGAAACAAAAATAGAAGCCTTTAAGCTGAAAATTGGTCAACCAACCCCGGTCTCCCCTACTGTATAACATTCTAATAAATAATTAAGGAGATGTCACTGATTCGGAATGACCTAGCCTTCGGGCGGCATATTACGAGTATGACCTACGCGAAAATATTCTTATAGTCCAAGCAGGCGTTGCCGCGTCCGGGTCCACTAGTATAACATAAACATATACATAAATACTGACAATATTATTAGTTTACTTCGAAATATAATGTTAAAATATTTTTAATATTTTTCATGTGTTAATCCACACTTAGGAAAACGATACTTTTTTTAGAAACATAAAAATATTATACTGTTGTCTTAACAACATGCTCTCTCATGAATACAGCAGGGTAGGTAACCCTGCTGTATTCGTGCACAAGCTATGTACATTTATTCTTCACATAGAAGTAATCTCTTGAAAACAAACAGCATAAAGTACAATAAGGAAATTGTGTACATACATACATACATTGTTTCTTAATTTTACTATAGGAAGCTGTTAAAGAGAACATTTTATAATTTTTATAATGAACGTAGATAAATGATACAGATAATCAAAATGTCGGATTCTTTTTCATATAATAATAGTGATTTCCCTTTGTTGTTTATTTTTAAATTGTTTTCTGTAGTTTTTTTCTTGTTCAATCTTTTAATTTAAAATTGTGTTTGAATTATTTGTAAAACATTTGCATCACATTATTTGTAAAACATTTTATATATAAAAATAGGCTTTAAATAAATATTGGCCTTCGACGCATCAAAACATGTGTTTATGTTTTTGCCTCTTAAGTTAATGATGCTAGTGAAGAAAATAAAAAAAATAATTCCATTATGTCAAATATGATACATACCTATCATTGTTTAAAATATAAAGTAAATAAATATAATCCATATATCTTTCCGCCTTATTTAATAAAAACATAATTATAATAAACTAAAAATAATTTTTCTTACTTCTTAATATTAAATGTATATAGTAGTAGCGTACAAAGATGCACCCGAGCTATCTAACCTGCGACGCCGGTCCTCTGATACGGACCCTTCGGTGGAGAAGACGTTAGTGGTAAACCCGAAGTGTCCAGTGCGCATCATGTTGGAATATATACGAAAGAAATGCAGATTGGGTAAGCAATGCTATATAAAATTGAATATATATATTTTTTATACACATAGCAGGGTAGGCACTGGAAACCTGAGAACCCAGTGTTCCCTCTTTTGTGGATAGTAATCGGACACTCTGTTCCCATTAAGACTTCTTCACTTCCGTTCCTCAGTTTCCGAATGTGTGGAGTGGCGGAACTTAACGCCGCGCTTTGCTTCGTCACTAAAGCGAGGAAATGAATATTATTTACGATTATAAATCGTTATTTCTACCAAATTATTCATAACAGTATGTAATATTTTACGCTGTTTTTTCAAGACGTTATCCGTTACTGTAATAATATTGAACGTTAATTACTTAGCTTCTATAAACGTGTTTAAGTAGGAGGAAGTGGAAATTAAGCAAAAAACATAGATTTTCGTACAGGTGTCTACACGCAATTTGATTTGTGCGATGAAAATGGAGTGTTGAAGGATCTTTTCAGCATGCCCACGTACGTGTACGCGACACACAAGTTCGAACACAAGAGAATTTATTATGTAATTGTTATTAGACAGGTAATGATGCTTACATATCTTTTGGTAATTGTTTATTACATCTTATGTTCCTAAGAACTTAACTAGAACTTAACCTAGCTCTTTTTTTTGTTACCAGACATAGAAAATGAAAATAGTTCATCCTTTCGAATGGGAATCGAACCCACAATCGTAACGTCCAATTGTAAGTTTCGTACTTGATGGTCTCTACATGTGTAAAGGGCCTTTAAATTACTTATTAATGCTTGCATTCACTGTCCGAGCTCTTTCCTGCCTTAAGATATTCCGAAACATAAAATTATGACGAATGTACATTCGTCAGGTTATATAACAAAAGTAATGTTTTATTATGTTAAGGAAATATATAAAATAGTATTTATTTGATTGATTGACTATAATATGACAATATTATTTAAATGACGTTTCTGTTAAGAAAAACCTTAATAGTGTTTGTTCGGCACCCGGTCGTATATTTGTAGCTTACTTAACCAATATTTGAACAATTAGCACATTTATTTATGAGGCGCCGTGGTACAGCGTATAACAAGAAACGATGATTATGAGTTGGATTCCCACTTCAGGCACAAAATTATTTTCATTATTCCGCACACTAATAAAGTCTGGAATCTGGACTTCGCTATGATACGAAGCGATAACTTAGAACAACTATCATTGTTATTTAGTGCGGCGTTCTACTCTGCGATCAAACAATTATTTTTTATATTTGAACAGAAACATTAATCTTCGTGGCAAGCGTACACCGCACCAAGCAACGCTTTAACATATATCACCCTTGATTTTGTCAAATTTAACTCTATTGTACAACGAAAATACGTTTCTCTTATAACTCACACTCTTACAGTGAATAGAGAGCATTTAAAAATGTAAATATAAAAAACTAAATAAGGCCGTTGAATTAGTGATCTGTACAATTGTTTTACGAACATAAATTTATTGTGTAATACTAATATAATCGTAAATACTGTGCCTAATACGCGTAACTATTCAACACGGCGTGCTCCGTTATAGATGAATGCAATCCGGGAACTTGTTTATTCGTAAAAAAATATTACAACTGTTGTTGTATAATAAAAACTAATATAAGAAGTACAAGTAAATATATGTTTATATATAGATGTCTGTCCATTTTCTGTATCGCGATAGTAGCGGGTTCATTGTGAGAGATTGATTGCAAATATTTCAAAATAACTTGTTTTGATATTTCTTATAAAACGTATAAATATTTGAACGTCGCGGTATTGGAACCCGCGCCTCTTGGAAACCTTCCAAACGCTCTGACCGCTAAGCCATTCATCAAGCTACGTCAAAAGTTTCATACTCTTATTACAACTTATTTATGTTCTTGGTATCTCTGAAGGGAAATTTTTACAAATTTCCGCTACCCAAAGATAATTATCATTTGATAAGATAATGTTATTTATTAAATATTTTTAACAATTTTAAAGTATTATTCTACTATTAGGAAAGAAAAATACTTGTTGTTTTGAGTCTGGTAAGACTTGTGTTATAGGCATCGCACATAATAATGGGGCAGGTAAGAGGAACCTAATATCACAGAACTAGGTTTCTCAGGCACTACTAAACTTTTGAGATATTGCGTAACCCGCAGTGGCGGAATGAAAATAATTACTTTTTCGAATGGGAATTAAACCCTCAACCAACAAAACATATACAGTCAGGCGCCGTGCCGCTGCGCCAGGACGGCTTCTAATTTATTTTTTGCTACAATAATTAATAGACGTGAATAATATTAATTATTAAAATAATAATATTAAAAAAAATCTTTAATTCTGTTTCAGGAAATCGATAAACGCATTTCCGTTTTGCCCCAACTGAACCACCAGAATGAAATATATTTAGACTTGAAGAATAAAGTAAAGAGGTTCATCACTACGGGCGAGGTCAGCCCAATAACAGTCTCGTCTGTGAGTACCGCCTCACCGCTAGTCAAAACTTCTGCTTCAGTGTCCAGAACTAAGATGGGTACCAAAAAGAAATAAAGGTAAAAAAAGACTCGAATATATATATGTATAATAATTATATTGTAGTAGGATTTTTTTTTGTTTTTATGATTATATTATGATTTTTTTTTCAATAAATGCTGATATGTCATATATAATATTTTATTTGTATATTTACGTGTTCTGCTTATATTATTTAAAAACGAACTACGAATGTTTGAACTACTAATGTTTCGATGCTATCACACTTCAAAAAATCAAATTCATTAATGAGGCCATTGTGACACAATAGGGTTTGACTGTAAGCAATAGTTTGGATGGGTGCAGTGATAAAGTTTCAATAACAGTCTTGAAATTCGGAAAGAGAGGCTAAAAAAAGAGATTCCCCACTTTTCGCCGAATTTACGGATGAGGGAAAGAAAATATTAAATATTTCATTCCTCCGAGTGGGAATTGAACTACAACCGATGCATTTACAGTCACACCCTTATGCCACTTGATCACGAGGGTCACAATATTTATATTTATTTATACCAAGCTATTATTGGTTAATATATTAATATGATTCATAGTTGTAAAACAAAATATAGAAAATATATAAGTAGCGCCTGATACAGAAACAGGAGCAAATATGTACATAGACAATATAGCTTTAAATTTCTTGACTATTATATTTAAAACTGTTTTTAGGTGTTCATAACCTATACTTTATTGAGTTTTCATAAAGACCTTTTCCCTATAAATTAAACGTCCACAAAAAATGTAGGGCAATGTTTCTTTTTTATTTTTTTTAGCGTTGCACTGTGTCCCGCATGCTGTATCCCGCATATGACAGGGTAGCCGAAGGAATTTAGTATTAAGACACTCTGTTCCCCATTTCGTGTATAATTTTCAAGACATCACGTGTTAAATGGCGGAACTAAACGCGGTGGTTTCTAAAAGTCATCGAAGCTAAAAGAAAATAGCATCATAAAATGTACAAATATAATTTTATTATTTTTATAAGTAAGTAAAATGCTAGGAAACTATCTACATATTAAGGCACAGACACTGTCTAAGTAAAGGCTCAGCGACGGCGACGTGAGCGGCATACTCGCACGGCTCACGGAACGCCTGACTCACAGCCCACAGCCACTGCCCACAGGACGTCGCGCACGTGTCCGGAAACACTGAGTGCAATCATAATTAGTTCTAAATCTATGTAAACTTTTATATATATTGAAGGAATTACGTTATAATAATAACTTTATAAAAAATAATGCTGGTGTACCCAGTCGTAAAGGGAGTGGGTTCGATTTCCATTCGGGGGAATTAATTATTTTCATTTCCTGTTGATTTTCATAGATTCAGTTTTCATTTAATAATTTTAGACAAACAACGTCTACATACGTACTTGCTGTATATCTATACTAATACTATAAAGATGATACTTTAATTTTAATTCAATAAATTGATAAACGTTTAAACTTAATTGCGTTACTTAATTCATCATAAGACCTCTATATATTACGGGAAAGCCGAGAATTATAATAGTGATGTACTCTTTACCCTAAAATATGTAAGAGATTATTTCCCCACTAGTGATGTAACATTTCCGATTACATTGTACTCAGATTGTACACTACTCGAACCTAAAGTAAAAGTCTGCCGTTTAGTTCCGTCGCAAGATCTAGGTGCTTACAAAAATGATACTTTTTTTTCGTTTTTCCATCATTACCCAATCCCGTTGCAATTGTGTACGGTACGCGGTTGCACGATGGCATCGACCGATAAAACTAATTGCCACCTGCACAGTGTTGCATTATCTCTATACAATGTCCTAGGTTCGAATACGTTCATTGAATTGTAAATACATAATTATATGTAGGTACTTGCTGTTATTTATGATCACTGTACAAATTTTAAAATACTTAGTAATTCGCTGCCTATTTTAAGGCTAATAGTATTCTAAGCTTGGCCGTGTTCTTTACCTTGTTATAAATTTCACAGGATAATGAAATACTCTACATAAAGACTCTATTGTGCCCACTTTTCACTCATATATAACATTGCTTCTAGCGTAACCTAACGCCACGGTATTTACTTTTATTTAGCTACTCGTTGTCCTTGCATATAGTGTATGCAGAGAGAAACTGGTATTAAGATACTCTCTTTTACGGTTTATTATAGTATTTTCTAGTTTTATAGTAAGAAATGTGATTTTATAAATTGTTTTACAATAATAGTTTTGATTTATGAAAATGACAATAATAAATAATTCATTATCCCGAAGGAGAACCGAACCCACAGCCCTCGCGTTCACAGTCAAAGGCTGCCCCACTGCGCCGCGACGGCCTCTATAATGGTGTATTAGTATAACATTTTACGTGCAATGTACAAAATGACAGTAGAGCACATTGTTTAGTTCAAACCGGCAAAGAGAGCACCACGAGTGTGGGCGGCGCGGGGCGGCGGAGCGTGACGAGTCGCCGAAATTCGAGGATCGGCTTTTGGAATACAGTATAAAAATTATAAATAATAGCAATCAATGTAGAATTATAGTTTTAAGTTAACATTTAATTTTATAAATGTATATAAACATATAATGTACTAATAAATATGAAATTATGCAAAAACTTTTTAATTCTTATTAGTAGTTATGATCGCCAATCATGGAATTCAATCCGCACCATTTCTAACCGGTCCGAGAAAACATCCATATGGTTTTAAGCTTACAGTGTTTTTTATTCTCATGAAATTTGACAGGTATACGTAATACAAAAAATTGTACCATTTCAGAACCTGAAAACCTGTGCCATGACATGTTGCACATTAAGAGTAAGACAGTTTCGTTCGAAAAAGAAAGTTGTTAGAAATATATATTATTATGTACTCGTATGTTGTAATTAAAACTTTTTGTACTCATCCCATTTCCAATCGTCAAACATACGTACTATGATTTGATGAAAGTGGCCTGTGGTTGTACATTGTAATGCATGCACCTAATGTTTTTAATTTATTTCTTTTTTTATTTAAGTATGAGACATCTTCTTTCTTCTCATTTTGAAAGGAAATGTGACACTCTCATCTCAATCTCATAATTCTTTACACTTCGATTTTAGGAGTAAGATGTTTTACAAAAAAAAACAATATTAAGGATTCATACATTTTTTAAATTTAAATATATGTCATGTTATTGTATAAAAATTATTTAGGCTTATGATGATAACTATACAGTTACATCCTAATATAGGAAAATATATGTACATAGGTTTAATTCGTTAATTTTAGTAAGGTCTGTAGATTGGTGGATAGATTGGTCTATTGTTAGTAGAACCTTGTATTTTTTTACATTATATACAAATAATTTACATCCAGATTTCTTCTGTTTCATAATTTGTATGTTACTTGCAATAAACTGCCCTAGAAACAAGTATTAAATAGATTTATTATGTATTATATAAAAACTTTTAAACCTAATAAGCAAATTAAAATAATCATAAGCCTGTAAATCGTATAGTAATACATTACTTACGTTATTATTAAATTGTATTAAATATAAAAATACAAACATGACATACCGCCATACAGCCAAATCCGTCTTCAAAATAAAAAAAATCCAACACACACTAACAACAGATTAAAAAAAAAAATAACACTAATAAATTTCTAAAATCGAACACGTCAAACTGCCCACCGTTGGGTATTGGCGCGAACTAACTGACACGAACAGCCGGCGATATGGCTCGTGCGTTCCAAACGAAATGTCCCCTTATCGGGGTCCCATGATTGTCATCGGGTGGAATTAATTAAATCTATCATTATATATGGTTTTACTTATTTAATAAATAATTTGACATTAAGCTGAGAATTCTTATAGTTATCTTTTTTAATAGAGTGCAAAAAAATACGCATATGGAGAAATAAGGTGAAGTTACACTGCATTAATATTTATGAAAAAATATAATTAAAATTATGAAAATAATACTTAGTGATTTACGTTCCACCCATAGACAAAACTTCCATATTTGAATTTTAGCATCAAGAGAGCACTGTAAAAGAGAATTTCTCGAAATTCCTACTGGAACGGGGAAATCTTAAGATCCATATTACGATACAGATAGTCTTTTTTCTTCAATCCATATAAAAAAGACAAAAAATAACAAAATAACGTAATGCGGAGTCTAAAAGCATATCGTATCATTTCCTATAAATTGGTATACAAAACGCAGTGCACCGTAAAACGAATGGTCAATACGTTTTCATAAAGTACGGTAGTAACGGCGCTCATGTGGAGCAATAACGAATGTTTTTAATTTTTTTAGCTTCTTTCTCTCAGCAGAGTACGCAAAGGGAACCTGAACCCTCCGTTCCTGACTTTCTGCTAAATTTACGAAACATTTTTACTTTTTCATCTTTCTTTTGAAGGAATGAAAATATTTCATTTCCTGGAACGCGAATAAGAACTCACAACATGGTTAAAAAATGAAAAACATTTAAACGAGAAACAAGATTTTTTTTTTTTTTTAGCTTGTCGTTGTCTTGTTATCAGAGCGAAAATCGAATCCACAATCATCGTGTGTACGGTCGAAGTCCACACTCTCATTGTGTCACGACGGTGTCTAACTATTGTTTTTGACTATGCTATTAAACTCTACAATAATAATCTAAGTTTGTAGCTCACTATCAAATGAATTAATAAGTTTAATCAAAAAGATAGCACTCTTACAGAGTTCATTATTGAAGCTTATCATTTCATAATATATACAATACCTTTAGGCATTATTATATTTTTATACTGTTCAGTCAGCTCTCGAATATATTCATCATCAATACTAAAAGTAGCGCCTATAAATGAAAGTATGTAAAAGAGCCTTGGATCGATTCCCACTCGAGGCAAAAAAAAGGAGTACCCATATAATATAATAAGTACTAAAATATTTTTAGAACCTTAACCTCTGAAAAGCATAATTCAATTGTAGAAGCTTTTCGGTCCATCGCTCAACTTCATTATGTAACGGTAATAACGTGGAATGTAAAAATGAATAAGTTTGATATAAAAAGATTGCACAAGAAAATGTATTACCTAGGAACAGCTTTTTTCGGAACAGTAAAGTAAGCGGAGGGATTTATGGAATCTCATGCTAAGACACTCTGTAGGTAGGTGTAGTGGAGCAGAAACAAAATGGTGCAGGTGTAAACACGACGTTTGTAGGTTCGATTCCCACTAGGACGTAATATTTAACATTTTCATAAAATATGTAATATTTTTATATAAAGTATTTATTATTTTAATTTTTTCGATCTGATGAAGAGGCATATCACGGCGTTGAGTTCCACCACTCAACAAGCAATGCCTCAATTCGTCGGGAAGCGGAAGGGTTTTCATAAAAACGGAGTGTTTGAGTGAGAACACTAGGTTTCCAAGTTCCATCTGTCTACCCTGCTAAGTGCGGGATACAGCGTGAACTTAAAAACGATATGCCTACACTATTATTACAATGACAATAACAAAACCAGTGTTCTGCAACGCCATCTATAAGAAAATAGATGAACCTATTGAATGCGTCTTTTATCAATAGAGGGCAGACTAAACTTGGTTGGCTAAACTGGCTTGGTTAGCATTAAACTAACTGCTTAATCTCAGTTAATATTAATCTGAGATTAAGCACTTAAAATTAAATTAAACGATGCACATTAGCGTATGTTATTGTTTTGTATCATAGATTCACGTTGATTGTAATCTATCTGTCCCTAGGAATAGGCTTGTGCCCACCCCAGAAATTTGACTTAATAAAAATTTCCCCTGAATTATTAAAAAACACCTTTACAAGAACAAATCTCTAGATGCGCCCTTGAACACAGCGTCTAACTGTTAAAGGGATATTACAAGAATCCTATTCTGATAATAACAATAATGAATGAATAGTGAAACAAATAGTTTTATAAGTTGAAAGAAGAAAGGCTTTTAAAAAAATTAAAGATCTTTAACGTCTGATATTATTTAAATGGAAAATACTGTTTGAATTTATATATATATACTAACTAAAATATATAAATATACTCGTACATAGCTAATTTCAGTCGAAAGTAAGTGAACCCACTACCTTCACAATCACCGGACGTGGACCAAAGGTTCAAATTATATATAACGAGCTATGTTTAATGTGTATATAATATTTTGATCCATGACAAACTTAGCGTAAATTGACTGTTTAACAGATTTTATCATTTATAACCAACGTACCTACAAATAAGTTTTATCTTTTAATAGCTGTAGCAAAGTGGTGGGGTACAGGGATAAGTTAAAAGATACAGTCCTTCCTATTATCTATTTAGACAGAGCACGGCGTTGAGTTCCGTCAGACAGCCAACTAAGTCTATAAATTGAAAGATTAAAATATTATCATCTTTACTTCTATAGATTTTTCAATACTGTTGGGTCAATAACTAACACTAACTTTTCTAAGTGAAACCAGTAGCAAATCTTAGTCATGCATTAACAAATCTTACATTCATTTGTATGTACATAGACACACTGAGAACAGCGTGTCAAATTGCACCTGCGCGAAAGTTACTATACGATATACAGAAATATGAACTCATTTGAATTATAAGTATGATTTAAATTGTACGCCGGTCGCCGTCGCGCTTCATATTTACAGTCGAGGGAATATCTTATATTTATAAATACAACAGTGTGAATCGAAAAACAGAGTGATCTAAATCTCTGAATTGGAATTATGCAGTACATTTGAAAATAGATAATTAAAAATGAAAATAATCTAGAAATACACTCCCAAAGGAATGAATGACGAATTTTACATTTTATGGTGGGTGGCCATTTTAGAGGTATAAATATTAGGAGCACCTAGCGGGTACGTTTAACCAATATTGCATTTATCTTGAACGTGCTGCTTTCATGTCATCAACCAATCTATAATAAAGTATTAACTAAATAAAATTTATTTCAAAATTAAAAAAAATATATATTACCTTGGCCTCGGTATTCCATTGGCGAAGAGGTAGCAAACACCAGAGACTATTCCAGCAATCAGTCCCAGGCTCACACCGGCCGATAAAGACAGTGTGTCAGGCATTTTATCACTAAAACACTACACTGTCACTACATTTGTTTCATGATTTTGTATTTATATATTGTTTTTTTTTTAAATTTTATTAATAGTAGATTTTAATTAATGTTGTTATTTAAATTTTTGGTTTCTTTTTATTTTCTGTTTTTTTTATTCCACCGTTTTGCCTCTCCTGCTGTAAAAAGAGAAGTTTTTAATTATA
Source organism: Heliconius nattereri (assembly GCA_013403645.1). NCBI lineage: Eukaryota > Metazoa > Arthropoda > Insecta > Lepidoptera > Nymphalidae > Heliconius > Heliconius nattereri. Next base: position 5,466,057 of record JAAIXI010000254.1, read on the forward strand.
TTTTGTCTTGTGTAGGTATTAAGAGCAATAAAGAATACATTATTTTATGACTTAAAACACTCAGATATTATTCAAATAGTTCCTTTCCGCGTGAATTGCTATACGCAAATGAATAAGACATTAAGCATAACATCTACGTATGTAATACATTATAACATGTTTTAATTAAAAAATCTTGAAGTAACTCTGTCTATAAATGCTTGTTCTGTAAAGTTGGAATGTGATCGAAGGTATTTTATGAACAAACAGGACTCTTTTTATGTGGCTGACGTTGCACAACGTCTGCCTGTAAACTCGAGGGCTGTGGATTCGGTTCCCATTTGGGAGTATGAATTATATACATTTCCTCACTCCGGTAAAAGTAAAAAGCGGACCGTTGATTTTCCATTCGACGCGCGATTGCGTGGGGAGCAACTTACATACAGCTTCATAGAGCTCCTTCAAATAATTCGGTCAGGAATTATATATATTCTTAAAAGTCAGCATTACATTAAAATTTACATTACGTCCAGTCATAGAATAAATGATGAACGAAATGAATGAAAACTCGTCCTGAGTATTAAACAACGCACTTTCTATAGTGTATCAGTCAAATTCACCTGTCACTAGACAAACAAGGCACTCCAAGAATTGAAATGTGTTAAGTGGATATACGATACGATATGATATATAATACTTATTATAGCAATAATACTATTTGTATTCCGTATAATGTCTCTCTTTTTGTTCTGAAAGGTTCCTGTCGGAATTTTGAAATATCCTTTTTATTTACTTCACTCCATAGGACTTACGTACCAAGTTTAGACGTTTTTAAAATAAAAATATTTTCCCTTACTGAGTGATTGACAGAAAACGTACAGACGAAACTGTCGACGACGAGGCTTAGAAAGGTATCTTATATTTAGCATGCAGCTTTGCTAAGAAGGGCTCAATAAAAATTTCCATTTTACGTCTTAAAATGTACGCAAACTACTAGTAGTACAAATACCTAAAACAGAACTGCCATAGGAAACCATTTCCATACCATTTCCAAACATCGCCACTAATTCACTGGTCTAATTCGTAGATCAGATTAAGTTTCCACATAGCCCATTGTAAAAAGCTCACTTCTGTTCACAATGGACGAGATAAGCTTCGTCGCAATGACGGGCCAACGGTCATGGGAGGTTCCCACCCTGCACTGGAACACCGACAGCCTCCTAATGTACGCTTTGTACTTAATTATATATATGGAACTTGCGTTTAGTACATTTGTCCTATATTAAGATAATAGCGTGCGAATAGTTAGGCTACTAGATGGAAATATTTTATAATTAAGGAAATATTTCATATTTTCATCGGTCTGGTAACGAGACAAATGGCGGCGTTGAGTTCGGTTTAGTAGCTGGCACTGCGTTGAATTCCGCAACTCAATTCGTAATATCCCAAAAATTAAGCGGACAATGGGGAATGGAGTGTATAGGCACGCGATTCTCTACATATTCTGCTATGATTTAAAAGCGGTGAAGCTACCGAGAATCAATATCAAAATTTTCCTCGTTTTATTCGTATTATCCAAGATACATATAAAATAATATTATATAATTTTATATGCATCTTTCAAGTAAATTTACTTAATGGAAAACAATAATGGATTTATTTAGATGTACTGATATTAAATAACGATAACGTAAGGTCAGTCTTAGCACTTAGCATTGTGTCTCTCATTCAACAACGTAATGGCGTAATTACAATATCATAAGTTTCCTTTGCGGTTAAGTACTAAAGAAAAACTGTTTGTTGGATATATGTACCTACACAAAGCTGTAAAATTGCTTTATATCTATAGTAAAAGGTACATCTTCTTTTATTTATTTAAGGTTATTTTTATATTCTAGATTTCGAAATATACGTATATAAAAAATTACCCATTCTTTATAATTAAAATGCTCAATAGAGGTAAAGGAAGCAAACTTTGTGGATTTTCTTCTCTTAAATAGATTATTTATAGATTATTCTCTTGAATAGATTATTATATGATTATTTTTTACGACATTTTATTGCCTGTGTCTATCTTATTTCCTCTGTTATGCGGGCTAGCAGGGTAGACAGATGTCTCTACACTCTCTTGTGTTTAGACAGTGTTACTATTTATTTATTTATCTTCACGCTGTATCCCGCATAAAGCAGGGTAGGTTGAGGGAACCTAGGGTATGTGTATAAAGTTCCTTATTTTCGATCAATTTTCAAGATATTGCATGTTGAACATCGCGCTTTATCTTCTGACTACATAGACGCAATGAAAATAATTTATTCCCCCAAGTAGGAATCAATCCCACAACCAGACATTGTGCCGCTATGTGTTGACGGGCTCATTTACTATACTACTTACTATATTACTTACTATAACAGTTTTATTCAAAACACACTGGCGGGAAATGGCGCGGTCATAGTAAGTTTACAACAAAAAAGGTCATTACGACGACATAAGAGAGTCACATAAGTTACAAACCAGAATCTTCAGGAACTAACAAGTGAAAGTGGAAGGGCTCGTATAGTAAGTATATTTATATGTACATAGTACATACTTACATATATATAAGTATGAATATATTATCTAATACGACCAGCAATCATACGACTGACAGCTATTGAACTAGTTTGTGAATGGTATTTTAAATAAGCATTTCAATAATAGGCTTTTAGGTCGTCGCGGCACATGTAATAATGAAATATTTAATGTTTTCATTTCCTCTCTCCAGTAACGAGGTAAAACGCGGCGTTTAGTTCCGACACTCATCACGTAATGCGTCAAGAATTCGTCGGGAAGTGGGGAACGGAAGTGTCGGAATGGAGAATGGATTGTCTTAACACTTGATACCCTCTGTCTACTCTACAATGTGATGCTAAAAATATATGAACAATTAGTTGCAACTGTTGGTTTCCGCGCTTCATGAACATTCCCTTCATACACCAGGCTGTTTATAAAGAATCTAGTTTTAAAAAAAATAATTTTCTACTCGACACTTAAATTCCATATTTTCCGTGTTGCATACTTAAACGCTGTAACTGAAAAACCTTGGTTCTTTCAAGAAAGGCAAGTTTGTCCGTATCTCTATTCCCAAATGACTCTCGATGGCGTCTAATAAGTCTACAATAGTTTTTTCCCTTTCATCATCAAAGTCGGTTATCCGATTGTTTATTGCTGTTGTTGACAGCTAATCAGAGGCCGGCAACTATTTTCATAATACCTGTTTTTATGCAATTAAATATACGTAATTGAACGTAATAGATACATTTTTTTCGTGTAATTTATTAAAAATATTCAACATTCATTTTTATTATATAATAAATTTTAGTGTAATTATGTAAAATGTAATGAAAATATCAATTTGAATAAGGTTAGAGAATATTGACACAGTTGCATCGTTTCCCTATACCCAATATTCTTTGCTAATACTCGTGTATTAGGAGTTCAGCTCCGCTTTAGGAGCGAAACATAACACATAGATTTATTGCCCTAAGAAGGAGTCGAACCTATAATCAAAACTGTTTCATTAAAGTGGAGATCAAAATGGAGTATACCACTTGATGTATGATTTAACACACATTTAACTGATTATTAAAGTAAATAATATAATAGGAGATATGTAATAATTCACTCTGTGTTTTCAATTAATCTACATACAAAAATGTAAATTAACTATAACATTTTATACCAAAATATGTGTAAATTATTATATTCTGATAAAAAGTAAGTAAAGCAAAGTTTTTGTGCCACTTTCATACATTGCAACGCCCGCAAATTTACATATTAATGAACAAACACAGAAACTTTGAAATTATAAAATTGACTTATTATACAGATTACACGCGAGTCTACTATTTAGGACAAAAGTATCTTATTTAATTAGAAATACCTAATATTACTTATTTGTTACCCAAAATAATTTCTATACTAACATTATAAAGCTCAAGAAATTGTTAGGTGGAACGCGCTTATCTCAGGAATTATTGCTTCAAATTGAAAAATGATTTTATGCAAAGTTGTATTTTCCTGTTCTCATTACTTAAAATTAAATATTAAAGTATAAAAAAAATATTTGATGTACATAAAAATATGTACATCAAATATAAACATATATTTGATGTACATATTTTTTAGCTTCACGGTGTTTTCCGTACATAGCAGCGTAGGCAGAGGGAACCTGGGAATCTACCCTGCTATGTGCAGAATACAGCGTGAAAGCTATAAAAAAATAGAGCTCAGGACGATAGAGGACGTCTTATAATTAAATACAGCCAGTATTGAATTTATTTGACGTTGAATTTAGTCACTTTACTGGTCGCCTATCATTCCTAGAATCGTGCCTTCTCAAGCGTAATAAGATGACACTAAAGGTAATTAAAGAGTATAAATAAAAAAGACAATAAGTGATTCAGAAAGAAGATTTTGCTTTTTACATAAACCTTGTCGCAAGTAATTTAATTGAATTTTTAATTTATTTATTTTAGTAGATCGCTTTCATTGGTGTTATTATTGTTTCAATAATAAAATAAACGAAAATATATGTATTATTCCATATAAAGAAATCTTAATTTACATGAATATGGAATATGAAATAAGTATTACTCAATTTTTGAATACATGGTTTTTTATTATTTTTACACATTTTTCCCTGAAAAAGAAATATAACATAATATTATATTCTAATCGTCTTAACTAAGCCCATCTTTTTAACTAAGCTTACAGAAAGGTACGTAATACGTTATGTTTGAGATGATAACAAGTAATGTTGACTGTAAACACTGCATAGTAAAGATAGTGGGTTTCGTAACAAGACGTCGTATGGAGTAGAGGGATTTTCTCTATAAAATACTATCTTTTAATTAGGTTTAGGACTATGAAAGATTTGTATAATATATCATATCAGGGACCATCGTGGTGCAAAGTCGGGCTGTAAACGCGACGGTTGTGGGTTACGTTCCCACTCGTGACAATTAATTATTTAACATTATCGTTTCCTCGCTTTGCTAAAGCTCTGGCTCGCGCTCTTTAACGGAAAATGGGGAAGCCAGAATGGAGTGTTTTTGAACTACGTTCCTTCTGCTCACCCTGCTAAATATGTGATATAGCGTGAAACTACACGTGCCGGTGCGCCACGGTGTCATTATTATTATTATTTGTATCATCGTTATATTAAAAATATAATATGAAAGATATTGGTAGGTAAAAAATACAAATAAATATAATGCTGTATCGTCAACCAAGAGGAAACCTCATGAATTCAGACTGTAAGTAACAGTCATCGTGTTACCAGACACGTTCCTACTGCGTCACGGTGACGTATAATGATTTACACATTGTAAAGTAAATATAAAATAATGATGTATTGATTTATTTACAAAATTCTCCTGTTACTAAGACTGACAAATACCACAAAGTGGAAATAAAACATAAGTGAAAACATAGTACGACGGTAAAATGAAATTTAAGCGTGTCGACGGGATATTACATTTAGTAGTTTACGCTAAGGAAGTTTTCGGCGGCAATTTACATACCATATATATAAATAAAACTAAGAATTATTCAAATTTTAAATTTATTGTCTCAAAATATAATATATAAAAAAAATACGTTAATGTTGATTTATAATCTGTTTTATATTTGACATTTAACAGTTAACTTGTATAATTTATATTTTTATATTTTTGAATTTAAATGGCAAACAACAACTTATTACTTCAATGCCTTTTGGGAATGCAATGTCAGGACTTTACTATTATCGCTGCAGACCAATTAACAACACAGAGCGTCGTTATTTTAAGAGATGGTAAGATCTTAATATAAAATTAACTTTTCTCATAGCTTCACGCTGTTCCTACCTGGGAACCTAGTGTTAAGATATTCCGTTCCCATCAAGACACTTCCGTCCCCACTTTCTTCCAAATTTTCAAGACAATTATGTTTTGAGTGGCAGATCTTAAGGTCGCGCTTCGTTTTCTACAACAGGAAAATGAAAATAAATGAAAATATATTTACACAGTTTCACCTGCCTACACTGTTATGCTGAAAAAGGCATGAATTATAAAAAAAGTGAATATATGTACAGTACATCCATTCGAAAAAAAAACACGACACAATCATGGAAAATGATTAAAATGAATAAATAATTTAATTTTGCTTCAACATTCACTTGGACCGAGAGGCTTATAAAAAATAATCATCTATTTATAGAAGTACTCTATTTACACGCAGTGATAAGGCTCTAGGTGACGGTATTGCAATTAGTGATAAAATCAATGTCAGATACCGTCAGACCGGCCTTGGCAGACCACCTCGTCCTCATTGCAGTGTTTGCCAATTATTGTTATTGGTTACCGCGAATACACAAAGCTAGGCCGTGGAATCATTTATACTTATATTATTCTACATTCCTTTCTTTCTTTTACTTTCTTGGGCGTGGCGTTTGAAAAGGTACGGGTTAAAATCCCACTTAAATCGTTTTAATATCTTTTCTACAAAAATATTTATTTCCTAAGTGTGTAATAATGATTTAAAAATATTTAAACAACTTTGTATTACCTATTATATAAATTATATTTTAAAGCAGTCGGTTTTACTATTTTTATTATAATTTTATTTCAAATTTTAATTAACAAATAGATCTTTTCGGTGACATTTAATATAGTGTTATGGTAGAAAAAAAATCAGAGGAACTGGAAACTAAGAGTAATCGATCAATCGCTTAATCGTACCCAATTTTCCTAAAATATACAATTTTCCTAAGATTTTCCTATTCATTAGAGAAAGATCCTAGCTTAAAGTGTCAAGTCTCTAGCAAAAAGTATTCAGGATTGACTAAAATTTACGTATGACCTTTGAAGGAAAATATTTAAAACAGTGTTTCCATGTTTGGTTGGTTTGGTTCTTTCTACATATAGACGAACAATAGTTAGCTTTTCTAATGTTGGCTCCTTTTTACAGAAAAGCTAACGCAATACAACTAAGACGCATAAAGATGAGAAAGTACCAACACCGGCTGTACCCTATAACAAACATGTTAATTATTTAATAACTTATATAATAAAACTAAACTTATCTCTGTCTAGAGAACGCTGTAAAACGTTTGCAAAGATAAAATCTTTGACTTCATCTTAGTAAAAGTCATTAGAGATGGACCAAAATGAGATAAAAATTGGGTTCACAGCCATTGTTTTGTTATACAATTCTAATTAGACTAATTTTCACAATATAATGTAACCGTTTATTGATGCACGAGGCCCTATCTCAGGAGTTATTATGCGACATCTAGAAAGCATTTATTTGACGTAACGAACGATAAGTGAAAGACTTTCTTGCATTAAATTGTATGACTGTTTAACGGTTATTATTGTATGTGTTTGTTATATTTCTCAAATATGATAAGATACTCCGTTTCCTCACGCATCACCATTTTTTTTAAATATATACCGTGATGATTATATTAACTCAACACTACATTTTGTCTTGTCACAGAGTCGAAAAAAACAATACGATGCGTCCCGACTGCTTCTACCATTATCTCCAATTTTCATATATTTTTTATCAGATATAGACAAGATCTTTGAGCTGTCAGATAGAGTATTGCTGGCCGTGAACGGTGATCCTGGGGAAGTGGCGCAATTTACTCAATATATTGCACAAAATCTACAATTGTATAAGATGAAGAATGAATATGATCTGGATCCGGCAGCTGTGGTGCACTTCTCAAGGACGAATTTAACCGATACTTTAAGGAGTGGGGTGAGTAATAAAAGAAAAAAAAAGAGAAAAAAAAATCCTCCGTGGTACAGTGGCTCAGCGTATGATTGTAAACGCGATTGTGTGTTTGACTCCTACACGGGGAAATGAGTTATCTTCATGTCCTCGCTCTGGTAACAAGAGAGCGGCGGCGCGCGGCGGCGTGGAGTAACGCTGGTCAACGCGCAATTTCTCTTATTTCAAAGCGGCGAAACAGACACTTGTCTTTACATTATGTTCTCTCTGCGATACAATGTAAAGTTGTACTAACTTCACATTGTATCTTTAAAATTTTAGTTTAAAAAACCAAATTTTCCAGAGTGCTCCCATGTTGAACATGTTATTTGCGACTTATGATAAACAAATGGGATGTCGACTCTATACAATGGACTTTCTGGCGGCCTGTCTGGCTGTGCCCTACGCGGCGCACGGTATTGGAGGTATTTTGGGTGTGAGTATACTGGACAAGTATTACAAATCGGGTAAGACTCATATTTGGCTTACTATGATATAATAATCAGCTTCAGCTTCCATGTATCCCGCACACAGCAGGGTAGGAGGAGGTAGGGTAGAAAGTGCGTGTATAATTACTTAAGTATTTTAGTCAGGGATAAGTCTGTCCAATGGCAATGGCAGTAAATCCAAATCTACTCTAGAAAATAATGTTTGATTTGTTCTGTAGCTTCATCTTGTATCCCACACATAGTATAAGGTCGGTTCTCCATTTTCTGCCCAGCTATCATTGGTTATCAGAGGGAGGAAATGAAAATAATGAATATCAATATACACGATATTTACATATTATGGTCATTGTAAGTTAATAATATGTAATTTCTTTTCTCACGAAACAAGCTCTGTCGGTACAACAAGCCTATGACGTCATCAAGCTGTGCGTGTACGAGATACAACATCGACTATTTATGAATCTGCCCAATTTTAAAGTGAAAATTGTATCCGAAAATGGCATTAGGACACTACCTAATATTAATACCGCTACTTTTGTAAAATAATATTTGTATGTCAATAAATGTGTTATTTGTTATTTCGGGGTATCTGTAGTAAGTGATTAACAAAGGAATATTATTATTTTTTTTAAAAGTTATGAGTTATTTCCCTATTTATAGAAGTAAAAATAGCTGTATTCATAGTAATGGCCGTAGTGGAGCTATACTTAAGACAAAAACGGTGAGTTCAATACTCAGTGTCTCGAATATGTTTTGAAATTGGGTTTTTTTTACCCTACCTAGGAGGTAAAAAATAGTAATACTAAAAAATTCTTAAACTTAATCAATTTGAAGTACACTTCTTTAGAACAATAACACATATCTTTCAAATTGTTATTTATGAATATATTGTTTGATCTACATAATAGGTCATTTAGTACATTGTAAAAGGAATCCTCTCCTCAATGTAGAAGATATCGACAAAGTTAAGGAAATCCTTAATTGAAAATGCATTTTTATTCTCTATACCTATGTAGTTTCCATATACTATATGTATATATTCTTGATTTGTATCCCACCTTAGGCCAATGGAGAGCCAGTGTGAATTGAAAGATGAACTCACTCATGCCAAGATTTTGTTGCTTATAAGGGAAAAGAAAAAACCCAGAACGTGCCAATTTGGGATATAGTAGATAGTCGCAAAGTGAACCTAATAAACAATATGTTAAATTAAATGCTAGATAGAGAATTCTATAATAATTATACAATTGCTGATTTTGCGCAATATATTGAGAAAATAGTGCCATTTCTCCAATCCAATCTCCATACAGTGAAGTATCTATACAAACAATTATTATGGGCGTTAATCTCCGCCACTCAATATGGATTACATTAGCAGTAAGTTCTGTGGGATGAAACGTGAGTCGTAAAAATCTATAATCAAAAATTAATTATACAAACTACCTAGTTATAACAAATTTACATATCTATTAAATATCTATCTATATTATAAAAAATCCTTGCAAATAATACTATCTCTAAACATTACGTTGTCACTTTACTTGGTAATAAGAGAGTCGTGCTCGAGTCATTATCTCTCTTGTGAGACGTGTGACGCGTTTCGGGTTTTTTTAATTTATTTTTTTTATTTTATTATTAGTACCATTTAAAATACATAAAAACAGTGTTCTGCAAAACTCTTTGTGAGTTTGACTGCAGGATCTCGAGTCTCTTTAATTTACTAATTTAAATTAAAATTAAATTAATATTAGATCAAAATTAAATCAAGAAATATTTTCTACTCCCTAAAAAATACTCCCTAAGTTTAATTTTAAACCTCCTTAAGGCTGGCTCGCGGCGTATTTCCTCACGCAAACCATTAAGCACATAGGGAACACGTTTTCTTAAGGTTCTGTCACCATAATAGTTGTGCACCCCAGGAACCTCGAATTTGCCTGCGGACATAGACCGCGTGCCATAGTCATTATCGACAATGTTAAAGCCTTTTGTAAAAGTGCGGGCTTGTATTTCCCTGATATATGAAGGTTTGAAGTAATCTAAGTACCATCGGATACTAAGTGACCGATGGACAACACACAGACGAAACTATTGGACTTAGAAAATTGAAAATGGCATGTGGGTAGATTAGGGAGAGCTCCACGTAAAGGATTTCACGTAATTTTCAATGTAGCTTGATATAGAACACAGATGGCTTCGTGCTCAATTGCAGAGCACTTTGACGTTTTCCAAGAGGCGCGGGTTCAAATCCCGCTACGTTCTAAATTTCATGTTTCATTAAAAAATTTAAAAAATCTTTCCTATGTGTAGAATAACACTTTAAATTTAAAAAAATAATACTAGACACTTTAAGCAAGAACTGAACGAATGACCTCCGCAATAAACCAAACGACCATCAAGAATAATTATTAATACTTGCAATAGAGTTTTTTAAGAGAATGTTCGCTTTAAAACTTGTTTAAACTTTCGTTATTGATATTTCACTTGTTTATATAACGATTGGAAACAAAACAATTATATTCGATAGCATTATCAAATCAATTTTGCTTGGAAATTTCATAATCTCGTGAAAAACATGGTGCAGTTATTGTGGGGTCAATGTTCCTTGTGGGGAGGACTTTATTTTTAACTCGCTACCGAGCAAAGGGAGCGCTGGCTCTTAATCTGCAATATCCCGAATTCATTTGAAAAATGGAGGACGGAGTATTTTAACACTAGATTCACTTTGTTTACAAGAGTAAACTAACTGGTAAGAACCAGTAAATATCTAAACGCAGTTATAGCCTTCTATGATGGTGGATGGTGCATTATAATTTCCGAATTGACAACAATATATTGTAAAAGTGCTAACAAAATTAAAATCTCTCTTTATTTTTGTTTATATTTGTGTCTAGATTCGATAAAATAATCAAAAAATATTTCAACATTTTCAGTTACTGTAAATTGAGCACACATATATCAATTATTTTGACTATCAGTCATCAGCTTTGTATTTTTCTAACAAATATCTAGTCATTTATTAGGACTTCACGTCACACAAGTGAACTAGGAGATTAATATCAAGCAATTGTTTATATTTAAAACTCTTTGGTTGTTAAATGGCTGACAGATAACGCACAGACCAAACTACTGGATTACATTTGTAGGTCAGGGAGTGTAGGAAAGCCCTTAGAGAGGATTTCTCGAAATTCTTCCTTCCCGCGGGTAAAAACGAGATTTTCACATCTTAAAGTTCCCTTAAACCAAATTACGGGCGCCGACGAATGTAATTAAAAAGTTCACTCAGAGAAAGTTCTTTGAGTGAACTATTTAATTACATCAATTTTATTAAAAGAAATAAATAACTAGTTCTTGCAATGAAAAGGACGTTCTTAAAAAAATCGATTAAAAGCAACAATTTAATAGTTTTATAATATATAGTCTTTCAATAAAGCTATAAGTATTATTATTAAAAAATAATGTATAATTATAAAACGAAAGTAACGCAGCTTAGTAAATTAATGAATATGTAGTTCAGACGGGCAAAGCCACGAGCGGGTCGCTAATATTTAATACATTTTTTCAATATAAGAAGTGTAGGTAATTATTGTTTAAAAAACTTTTTTATACGCCACTTATAAATGTAAGCATTCGGCATTGAAACACCTCGTTATAATTTAGAATGACTTTCTATCATAATGAGTCTTCACTTTTCACTCTTGACTTGCCTAGAACAACAGAATCTAGTCTGTATAATTCAATTTTCAGTATATTTTAATGATGAGAAAGTACTTTTTTGTAACTTCACTCTCAATACCGCATTATGAAAGATATGCAGAGGGAACCTGAAGAGGAAAAATCGTTATTGTTGATAATTATTACCCAAATAATGTCAAAAATCTAAACATCTTGCATATATAAAATAATAATGAATACTCTTTATTATAAAATAATAATTATTATTACTCGGTATATCATATATTAATTATTATAACTTTCTTTTAAATTTTTCATCTTCACGCTTCATCCCTTATAGCATGATAAACATAGAGAACCTCTTCTTATTTTACCACCCGAATTCTGGACTGCGTGTTGTGAGTCAATATTTGATTGCCCCGGTTAGGATTTGAACCTAAAATCATCGCGTCTTCGGTCAAATGGTGTCCCACAGCATTAATAATCATACATTACAAAAAAATAAATACATATCTTTCTTAAATTTACCAAACAATTACCTAACAATTAGTACGTGAGCAGCGACGGGGTTATTATGCTTTTTGTATAGATATAGGTATCTTTAGAATTGTTAAAAAAGCAGCATCACGCTGCAGCAAACAGTGTCCCGCATGTAGCAGAGCAGACAAGGGGGAACATAGAGTTCAGAAATTCTGTTCCCTTCCGTGAAGTATTTCAGACGTTGCATATTAAATGGCTGAAGTCAACCCTGCGCTTTGTCTTGTTACTATAGCGAGGAAATGAAAATAATCGTCGTTAAATTCATACTCCTGAGTGGGAATCAAACCCAGAGCCGTCGCGTTTACAGTCAGACCTTGTGCTTCAAAAAGATTAAATATATTCTATAATAAACCTCACAATAAAATAATAATTACATTCTTTACAATATTATAATTAAAATATTCAAATCGTTTCACGTCGTATTGTATAATTGAATGTTAAATTGTGCACAATCTGACTTCAATAATTGAATATCTGAAAAGTTGGTATCTTGGAAAAACATTTCAATATATCTTCCTGGAAAGTTTTGTATATTTTATACAGCCATGTTGTAAATGTTAATTCAATACAAAACATGCCATACTATTCAAAGAACTATTTTTATCATATTATAAAACGTGTAATATTTTAAAAATTATTATATCGTTCACCATATTAAAAGGATTAATTTCTTTAACGACATTAATTCAAGTACCTATTCCAATGTCATTCGCGAGCTATTAAGTTTAAGGAAAAAAGTAAATAAAAATAAATGTAAGAACTTTATTTAAATTTACTTTGATCTTGAAACGTAAAAACATTCACATATTATTATCATTTAAGAATGAATAATTAAGACAACAAAGTCTTTGTATGTATGTAGTTAAAATGACACATTAGGTTCTAGAAATTATTATATAGAACTGTATGCGATAGTGAAACTTATATAACGTTGTTGTTTCAGCTGAAATATTTAAAGCCTTCTTGGATAATTTTATTATCACTAGTTTTATGTACCCGCCACATTGAAATTCATCGGTCTTCAATGTTTTAGAAAATTTTATATGATATTTTAACCTTTTAATTAAAATAAGAGTCTTAGTTTAAGTTGAAAATATCCTTTGATAGAGATTAATGTATGTAAAGAATTGAGTGTAAGTTCGCCTATCAACTCATTTTTTGAGAGTGGTACAATATGTCACTAATTTCTCTTCGAATGATACATCACTTTCCCTCAAACAAAAGAAGAAAAGATTTGGAATAATATTCAACTAACATAGTAAAAAATTGCTTTCTTCAAGATTTTTAAGTATATTCTACTCTACCTTTGCCTACAAACGATCACATTCCAAACAAAATATTGAAAAATACCTACAAATGTAACCTTTGAAACGATACTAAATCACACGCACCAAACAAATAATTCACTTCAATCAAATATAATCACTGTTTCGTATTACGTAAAGTCCAAGATTCAATTTTCAGTCGGCAAGGTGAACGCGGGCGCTCGATACACTGCGCGAGCGCAGATGACGGTGGAACTGTTATCACGAGCATCAAGTGGGACTAAGGTGACCATAATAATTGATGGGAAATAATAGTCAAATAGTTTTTTTAGGCGACATTATGCTTTTTTGGTAGTGATTTACAACAAGTATTTTTTATATACTTTCAATTAAAATATTTATATGGTATTACATATTAAAGCAGAAGTAGAGGCCCAGGTGAGAAAATAGAGTGAATTATGTTTTAGTTGTCATAAATACACAAATAAATGAAAAGAAAACGATGTAGATATCATTGAAATATCTGTCTATACCCTTATTATAAAAAATAATATTGAAAAAAAAAAACAGTACAAAATACAATTATGAAAATGATTTTATGGAACTCAATATTTTTACAGTTTCAATAAACCATGGTTATCGTACAACATGTAAAGTGAATGAAAGCCTCGCGAGTGCTCCGCAGCCGCCGCGATGCGCAGATAACGACATCTTTACATTTGTTATAATTACATTTTAAAATCATCAAAAGTTATGTTTTTTAAATAAATATAAATATCTTAATGAAAAGGTTACGTGTGCGTTGTTTCATAATTCCTTCCATTCATCCACAAATATTATATACTTCTAAGTATAAAAAAAACTGAATAAGATTTATATCGAATAAAATTGTGAGGCTATCGTAGCACAGAGGCACAAGCGTGCTTATGTAAAACACGGCGGTGGCGTATTCGATTCCCATGAAAATGTATACTGGAAATGAAATATTTCATATTTTAATTTCCTCGCTCTAGTAAGGAGTTTTATCTTCACGCTGTATCCCATATATATAGCGCTACCCACCTTGTCTTTGAACACGCCAACTCTCAGCTTGGCTTCAGTAATGGAATGGAACCCACACTGTCACTCATACAGTCTTAAGCTTTCCCACTGCGCTACGACGGCAATATTTCTCACTTATTAACTAATGGAACTAAATTCTCTTATATGTGTATGTATAATTAGTGCTTAAACACTGAAGTCTTTCGTGACATCTCTATATGATGCTACATTTGCTTAGATTATTGCCGTTACATTTTGTTAAAAGACCAACACTAATTACCATTTTAATGAATACGACACGAGTGGTTGTTTATTTGTGAATAATTATTTTCTTTATTTTATTTCTAAGTAGCATATAGATTGCTATCATTATTTTATTTTTGAACAATAAATCGTGATACAGTTGGACTGTATCATTCGTATCTGAATTTTACGATGAGTATGGATTCGACTCTACTAGGTAAAATGATTATATTAAATTTAATTTCGATTCTTCGCTCTGGTAAAGAAAAAAAACGTAAAGCTTCTTTATGATAACATTTCTTAGCGTTCCATTTAATCACCGTAGAGGTGCATATCGCGATGCAGAAAGAGGAATGTGAAGCAGTGTCTATTCATGTAATACCAGTATATGATGAAAAGGCTCTTTTGTAAATGCCTGTATTGGTTTAAACTGGTCTGGCGAGCCATAAGGCAGTGTTAAGTTCCGCTATTTAACACGCAAAGACTAATATGCTAAAGATTAGCTAAGATTCTTAAATTAATATAATGTATGACGTTGTGCTCTGTGATCAGTTCCACAACAATTTGTTAGAGAACTAACTACTACAATCGAGAAATTGATACGGAACCCTTCGTAGACTAGTCCAAGTCACACTTAACATATAAAA
This sequence comes from Heliconius nattereri, assembly GCA_013403645.1. Classification (NCBI taxonomy): domain Eukaryota; kingdom Metazoa; phylum Arthropoda; class Insecta; order Lepidoptera; family Nymphalidae; genus Heliconius; species Heliconius nattereri. The sequence continues at coordinate 5,481,691 of JAAIXI010000254.1, forward strand.
AGATCACACCTCACAAATCTAAAGAAAATTCAAGCATGGCCATTAGTTTCAAAGAAAAAACCACACTGATGGTTTTCCAGCTTTCCCGTAATGTCACTTTTAACTTTTTAAATTCACTTTGATGACTTCGCAAATTAAATCACAGGCTATATTTCAGGAACTCAGTGAACAATGGCGACTGAAATAAAAGAATAAAAAATGTAATAAATTCACAATTCAGTGCAATTTCAACATTGCAGGACAAAAGTAAAAGGTAGAAAAAAAAAATAAATCAGCTTCACGCTGTATCCCTCGCACACAGCTGGCTAGGCAGAGGCAAACTAGTGTTAAGACACTCTGTTCCCCATTTTCCGCCCAATTCTGGAGGCATTGCGTGTAGAGTGGCGGACCACTACCATTCAATTGTTTTCATCTTCCTCTGAAAAAGAAAAAAATCTGTTACATTTATTCAGTTATAAATATTGAAATGAAGCATATTTCATGCCATTGACCACCCTCTGTGAAAGCTGTCCACTCCGCATACATCAATTACCTCGCACATATTGATTTAAGTAAATCCGGCAGCTTACCATTTGGGTCAGGATTACTAGGACATGGGCTCAGACAGATTGAATTGGACTTTTCATTTGTTTTCAATGTATTATACAGTACGTATGTAGGCTGAGCCCACCGTGATGTTGAGTAACAAACAGTATCTGATTGTAAACGTGATAATTGTGGGTTCGATTCTCACTCGAGTTAATTATATTATTTTACGATAGGTGATTTTAAAGTACAGGTATTTTTTTAACTAATGGTTAAACTTTATTTTTTTATAAAATAGCACCAAGTTCTGCCACCAAGACTTGTAAAATTTACCATGTGTGAATAATGTTAAGATTATAAGATTTCTGAAATAATTTTACGATGATTTTATCGGTAGATGACATACATGTATCAAATAGCTTATCATGATATTTGGCAGTCAAACCTACATTTAAATTACTTTTATTTTTTATTTACATTATTTTATTCGTCTTAAAAAGGATTTAAATTATACATGACTTTTCCCTAGCAATAAACAAATATTTACAATTATAATTATAGATCGGAGAGATTTGTGGCTTAATTTTTTGTTGTTTACTTGCCTTAGACACTCTGTGTCATGTGGCATAATCTCAATGACACCTGATATATTTTAAGTGTCCGTTACATAACTCACAGTAACTTATATTTGAGCATAGGTAAAGCTGCAGGTAAAGTACATAAGACGCAAGCACTGTGAAACTAAAGCGATAGCCTCGAAAACTATCCTATCAAATAGCGGATGCGCCAACTTCCGACATCCACCATACTGTCCACACTGACCTACATGTACTTTCACAGATTAAATCAAACGTTTCAAATTACCTGTGCATTTAGTAGACTATTACAACTTGACCTGGGAAGATAGTGGGAACTAATTAGTGTTAAGACACCCCATTTTCCACTTACTGCCAATTTTTTCGAAAAATTGCCTTTTACTGGCCAAAATATCACGTCTCTACAATCAGCGTGATTTGCGTGCGTCTTACCTCAGACAGTGAAAGTCAGCGGAAAAGGAGATATTCTGGGAGCAGTATGAAGGGGTGCTACTTGCTGTGCCGTCTACCGAAGTAGTCTTAGTTGGGGGGAACTTGAACGGGCATGTCGGTATGGCTGCTGAGCCGTATGAACGTGTTCACGGGGGTTTTAAGCACGGTCTTCTCAATGCAGAGGGAGAAAACATTCTGAGAACCTGTATTGCGTCTGATCTGGCCGTCGTGAATACGTTCTTCCAAAATAATTCTCAGCACCTTATCACGTATAAGAGCGGGTCCCACTCAACTCAAATAGACTACTTATTGACCAGACGGTGTCATATGGGCAGGGTAACTAACTGTAAGGTCATTCCAGGCGAAAGCCTAACGGCCCAACATCGTCTTCTTGTCATGGACTTTAACGTCACTCCGAAGAAGAAAGTAGCCGAGAAACGTAGGCCTCGGATCAAGTGGTGGTTGCTGAATGGACCGATGCAGACCGACTTCCTGGCAGAGGTGAAAAGTCACGATCTTTCGACTAACACCGAGACTGCTCAGGATGCTTGGGATCGGGCTCAGTCGGCAATCATTGCGGCGGGCAGGCGAGTTCTTGGCCTTTCTAGGGGAGGACGAGTCATCGACAAGGAGACATGGTGGTGGAGTGACGAGGTGCAGGAGGTGACTCGTGAAAAGAAGGCTGCCTTTAAGAAGTGGCAGGAATCCAACTCTCCTGAAGACAGACTGGAGTACACAGTAGCTAAACGTGCCTGTAAAAGAGCTGTAGCCAGAGCCCGCAGTGAAAGTTTGTCACCATTGTATGATAAACTTGAAACTGTGGAGGGGCAGAAGCTCATTTACAAACTGGCACGTTCCCGGGATAAAGTGACGCAAGATATCGCAAAATGTCTTTGCGTCAAAGATTCCCAGGGCACGCTGCTCTGTAGTCATGCCTCTGTGAAGGAGAGGTGGAGAAGCTACTTCCAGGAGTTGCTGAATACTCAGCACCCATGCAGTCTTCATCACGACCCACCGCCTAACCTCGGACTTATTGCCCCAATAACCCTTGACGAAACACGTAATTGCCTTCGACGCATGAAGAACGGAAAAGCGGTGGGACCTGACGACATTCCGATCGAAGCGTGGAAATCGTTGGGCTCTCTTGGTGTGCTCATGCTTACTGACCTTTTTAACCATATCTTGAACACTGGTAAGATGCCGCATCAGTGGCGGCTTAGCTTTATTACCCCTATTTAC
>JAAIXI010000254.1:5484933-5638217 GCA_013403645.1 Heliconius nattereri
GAAAAAAATTTAAATCGCCACCGATTTTTATAAAATTTGAAATTCAGACTCTTAAAAATATTTAATCGAACACATGTTTCATGGGTTATTAGAATTCACCCCTAAATACGCAAGCGAAGCTGCACGCGTCCGCTAGTTTACCTATAAAAGCTTTATAAAATGTTGATTGAACGTTGAACATTATAAAATGTTGATTACATATAAAATGTTTTTGTATTATAAATTAAAAGTTCCTTAAAATATCTTTGAAAACTATTTGCCATTATATGTACACAGGCGTAAATTTTCTAACATTTTGGTAAAATCATCCTTCATTCTCATTTTTAACTAATTACGTAATAAATAGAGTGACAACATAGAACGACATAGAGTGGTGGCTAGCAATGTGCCATAGAACTAATAATTTTTTTACCACTTATGTCTTGCGGAGAAGAATCTAATTAATATTCTTAATTGAGGGGAAGGTATTATTTTTATTTCGTCGTGCTAGTTAAACAAAGCTTCGAGATTGAAAACCAGAGTCCCTAAAACAAAAATATTCCCCCAATTGTAAATTAAATCAAGCATCAGTTTCACATTTCCGTTCAGTTCATCTTTTAATTGACCTAGTATACGTTTTAGTAAATCAATTACAGCGTGTTGCTTTTCTTTTGTCCTGCATTGTACTGGGTAGGAGTAAATTCTTCTATTTTTTTATAGGCTTTTACGTTAACGTATCGAATATTTTTTGCCTTCATTCGTTGGACGTATCTAATAAATCCGTATGAAATTGAAAGGTATGGACACGGCCAGATCTGAATGTTAATAAATTTTATAAAGTGGTCCTGCTATTTTGCTTTTTATGACTCTACTTTTTTCAGCTAATGAATTTAAGTGAATAAAGAAAATTAAAAATTCGAATATAGCAGGATAAATAGAGAAAACCTTGTGTAAACACACTCCGTTCTTCACTTTCTGCCCAATTTTGTGGCAATTTTGTGTGGCGGAACTCAACGCTGCGCTTCGTCTAATCAGCAGAGCGAGGAAATGAAAATAATTTATTACCTCAAGCGGGAATCGAACCCACAGCCGTCTCGTTTGCAGTCAGACGCTGTGCCGCTACGCCACGAGGACCTTCGATTTTCAATAGGCTATAGCTACATGATTAATTATTATCGTCAGATGTTACCGCCATTAACTTTTAAGGGTTTGCCCCTAATGCTTAGGTATTTGGCCAAATGACAATTAAATTTTAATGTATTCGATTGATCGTTAACCCTTATAATATCACTTCGTAAATTTTAACGCAAGGACTATGGACTTAAATTTTTCTTTGGATATAGATATATTTTTTTAAACGATATATGTTACATTTTATTTTTAGATTCGATTTCAACTGGGGAGAAATATTTTAATTTCCTCGGACTGGCGTTGGTAACAGGCCAAAGGATTAGAAGTGGGGAACGGAGTGCCTGCTGTGTGGAAAAAACCGTAGTTATTTTTTATACAATGTTATTACACTTGGAAGCGGACTAACGTAGGATGGGAACATTTCAATTAATAAATGCTGTCCACGTCATATGGCGTGATTTCATTCTTACGATGTAATAGAGATGTAACATTGATATGATTAAAACATCTCGTTATATAAGCCGATAATCTTTTTGAATAAGTGTTGATAATACAAATAATATTTGCTGATTGAAAATATAATAACACTTAAAATATGAAGGAAGAGGTTAAGTCCTCACTCGGAGGAATGAAATATAATTGGGCATAATTGGGCAGTCCCCGGGTCCCAGAATGTCTTAACACTAGGACCCTTTGCATACCATGCTATATGTGTGATATAGCTTGAAGCTAAAAAAAATGTAAATAAAACAACATTTTTCCAATTTGGTTCTGTATCTGTATGTAGATAGATAAAAAATGTAAGAAATAATAGTAGGTAAATATTCTTATAAGAAAAACAATAATTATTACGAACTTTGCATAACGAAACCTTACAAATAAATGAAAATTTATCATAAATCGTTCCCCAAATGGAAATCAAACCTATGGCCATCGTGTAGTCACATACTACTCCTACTAAGTCACTATAGCGTATAATTCCTGACTTAACGGGAAACACGCAAATAAACACGTCAAAAGTAAGAATCGCGCAAGCGCGGTCGTCCCCTAGTCGCGTCTCTGCCACTGACTGTACACTGTAATGTAGAGTATAGACTGTATACAATACATAACCTAAAAATACAAACAAATACGTTCACGTGGTTTTATTAACTAATAACCAAGTCGAAGCATATATTTAAATTGAAACTACTTCAGATAATCAATTTCTTGCCTTTCATACATCAATAAGTGCCTTTGGTAGACGGCATTTCGTTGTAGACGTATTAAATGTGTAGTGAGTGTATAACGTGTGGTTTTTTATAATATTTTAGTACTTTTATACTATTTTAAACTATTTTTCGTATATGTGTGAAATAAAATTTTGAATTTTTAAGGTAAATAGTGATTTTTTGTTTGGTTATTTGTTGTTAGAAAACAGCTGTTACAAGTTAGGAGAAGATATGCCATCTCTTTTAAGACCTAAATTAATAAGACTTGGGTAAAAAAGACTTAAATTATTTTTAATACAGTTTTATTTATTTTCCTAATATACACATTCTATATAACCTCCAACTTGAGACATTTAAAAAAATATTTATATTCATAAATTATGCATATTCACGTATAATTTGCTTTGCTTTTATCAATTATCTCAAAATAAATATTATTTATAAAATATTTATTTAAATTTTTGAACAATCCATATTAAATACTGAATAGTCATATTTTTGAGTTACTCTAATAACAAATTTGACTTTAAGCGTAAAAAAAAGTGAAGAGAGAAATGTCACACACTCTGTTCTATATATTATTTTTTTTTAGTTTCACGCTGTATCCCGCACATGTAGGGTAGGCGCTGCACCACGACGGCCTTTTCTAGGTTTCTAGGTCTTGATGTTACTTTTTAGGGTTCCGTAACTCAGAAGAAATAATGTAACTGTTATATGATCACTTTGTTGCACTTGCACTTTATCTTTACGTCTGTCAAGACGTCATTTATTTTAAGTTCGTGTGGAGGTGTTAAGCCGACATTATTTTAAATATCAAAATATCTAGAAATCCTTGGAACATTGAAAAATATTAAGCTTCCAAATCAATGCAATCAAAAGATACGAGCGTCGAAACCTAAAGGTGCTTACGGTGGACCTACTCTTATGAAACCTGGCAAGTAGTGTGTATAAATACACAAAATAAATAAAGACAAAATCCGAAGAAATAATATTTATAGATACTGCATAGAAAGGGGTATAAAACAAACTATATTAATAAGTGGTAGTAGATATCCTAACCATGTTTATTTGATTATACATATCTACGTATATTTCACGCTGCCTTTTAAATATTATGAGGAATTAATTATTTTCATTTTCTCGCTCTCGTGGAACACAAGGAGCGATACTCAACACGCATCATTTCAAAAATTGAAAGGAAAGTTAGGAAAGGAATATATATCCGAGATTGTGTATGACGCTAAACAAATGTAATAACCATACGATTATATGCGAGTACACAGGTAGATAGATACATATCAATATTATTATTATACTTATTTGAAGAAAAAAATATACTTATAATCGTTAAAAACGATCTAAGCGAGACACATTCCGTTTCAACCCCAATTATTTTGTGCAAGGACCCTCCTAATAAAGCAAATCCTGTTTTACTTGGCCAATCTTATAATGGGAGCTCTTTGTTAAAATTCCCTTTTGATGTTCGTACATGAGGCAGTCAGGCACACAAGACGTTCACAATCTCGGTCGTTCATATCTGTCTATAGGTCGCATATATTAAAACTAGCTCGTACCAGCGGTTCCATCTACGTGATCGAATGGAAATAACTAAGTGATGTGGTGCAATGTCGCCTACAGACTTCGGTAAATAGACTGAACAACACTTAAATATATTTTTTTTACATTCGAACCATTCTATTCCGAGATCCTGAAATTAGCGCGCAACTTGTTTCAACACAATAAATTTTCATATTTAGAATATTAGTATAGACAAGTACTTATAAAAATACTTTTTTGCTTTATTCAGGTAAGTGCCTTTTGTCTTAGTATGGCTTAGTTCGGTTCTTTATTGTTTTGTTTGAAAAAAATTGTTAATAAGAAAATAGGCATCTGGACTAAATGCCTGAGGAAGTAAAATTTCAGTCTGTTAATAATTTAAAATGTATAAAAATATGAGTAAAATTGAATTCAAAGCAATATGATATATATTTAAAATATTAAATATTTAACAAGCACTGATAAAAATACTCAACCTGATAATTCAATCATTTATTTATTATACGTGCATAATATTTATAAGAATAAATTAAATCAAAATATAAAAGATAATTTATATTGGCATAGAAACAAATTAAAAAAGAAGTCGGAGGCGCGTATCTTTTTATTATTTACAAATCAAAACCATTTCAAAGTCGACGGGAAGAATGTAACTCGTTGTTTTTCTCAATATAATTATTTCTCATAAGATTTAACTCATGAATTTTTTATAGTTATGAATGTCTACACTGTATTCTGACGAGTTACCTATAGCAAGTAATTTCGCTTGCGTGGTTTATAAAGCGTAAAAAACTAAACTTGGTCTTAGACGTGAGATTCCTCATCGTTGCATTTCTTTTCAACAAACTTCAAAAAAAGGATGTTCTCACTTTCAACCGACTTCAAAGAGGTGAAAAGCTTCGAGGTTACCAATTTCCTTGAATATTTTTTGTGTATGTTCTTGTCAATATGCTAAAATGTGAGGTTGCACAAAAATAATACCTAAATAAAATTGAGGTCTTACATAGGACAACCACTGAATTCTGGGGGCTTTGCGTGTTGAATTAAATTACGAATCTCAACGCCGCGATTTTCCTTATTATCAGAGACAGGAAACGAAAATATTATATATTTCATTCCCCCGAATGGAAATCGAACCCATGACCGTCGCGTTTCAGTCATTTATGTATGAATTTTCGCTATACATATTGTATCGTTAGAATTAATAACATAAATTATTTTTCATTACTCTGTAATACTAAAAAATCTATTTTCTTAATCTATAAAATAGAAATCTTAATAAAAAATATGAGAAAGCTCTCTTAAAACCTTAGAACCTTTAAAGCACACCTTACTTTCTTAACATTAGTTTTAATATCAATCTGAAATAGAGTGGAAAGATTAGTCGCTTAGCATCGAGCCATTTCATTTTATGAACTTGGAAGTTCTGTTCACTTCACTACGGTTTACATAAAAATATTATCGTGAAATTTATTATGACGTCATCGCAGTGGCTTGGTTTTAGATTCGATTTGGTTGTATGACAGCGTTACGTATATTTACAGTATCTTTTGTAGATAGTTAAATTAATGACTGGCTTTTTAATCCATGTTTATAATTCCTGAGAACTACCACATAGTTGATTTGTATAAGTTTTAAACAACGATGTATCTCATTACAGATATTTTTAATTATAACATGAGAATGTATTTTTGGAAAACAAAAAAAAAGCGCACGCTCTCCTGGGTTTTGTTAGTATTTAACTAATTACCAAGGGAATGGTTTGCGGCGTTGGGTTCCGCCATTAGTATCAGAGTAATCAAATAAATCCAAAATAAGAGGGGTCGGTTTCTTTAACAAAACAGTAAAAATAGTTTTTAGAAAGTCTTCGTTTTGATCAAATATAAAATTACTGAAATTTTCAGCTGATCCTACATTAAATTCCACTTCAGTGACTCCGTTTAAACTCGATCATTCTTACTTAATAGAGTAACCGCGGTAATTTTGAAGGTCCTTTTGACACTTCAACACAGCCCCATTTTACATAAATTAAAATTTTATGAGTTTAAAGTCGATGTTTGTAAAACTATTGTTATCGGTGCTCAGAGCCAAGAAACATAATATAAAATAATTATTTAAAAAAAAGGTATTTCAAAAATAATATTGCTACTAACCTTTTATTATAAAAATAATTAAATATTGATGGTAATTAAGATAAATAAAATGGTGATTGTGAATTCAATTCCCTTTCGGATAAATGATTGTTACTTAAACTAGTTTTTGTTAGTTATAGTTTTTCAGATACATTTATGTATTAACAATTATTCAAAATTTAAATGATTATATGTCTGTAGGATACATATACACTTCCAGATTGTTCTCAATTCTGGATGAAAATAGAACAGAAAAAAAGGGAGAGTCTAAAAGATATATTATTACCAAATAGTGTTAGAAAATTTATTTCTTTTTATTTGTTATTTTTGAGCTTCACGCTTTATCCCACACATAGTAGCGAGGACTCTGGGAAACAAATAGTGTCTTAACACTCCGTTCCTTTTAAGATACTTCCGTCCTCCACTTCCTGCAAAATTCTGGAGGCACTGCGTGTTGAGTGACGTAACTTAACGCCGCGCTTTGCCACGTTATCAGATAATGTACCCCTGCGCCATTATTGATATAATAATAAATAATAATTATAGAAAATCTATACAATATAATCATAAACATTTATTTGTCTTATCGCATTAATTAATGATGTAACCCGACCTAGTTCAAAAGGCAGTTGCGGTGATCGCTCTAATTATCCACGTAATTTTCCACGTATTCATATAACCTACCACTACACGTGTCATAAGGCAACAATTAAAATATACGCGTTTCATTCTAACCTATACGATTATTGTTAAAAGGAAAGAGATGGCATCACTCCTTCGACACTTCGTCAAAATTATAACCGTACTTCTGAAATAATAAACGGCCGTGAACTTACAACAGTGCGAATCGTACAAAATTTTATCACCTTACTTATTTCCAAACTACAAGACTGATAGAATAATCCTTAGATTAGTCAATTCGGGTCCAATAAAGATAGATACAGATTAAAGATCAACCTCACCGATCCCTATCTTTGCCGATAACATTGTCGGCTTAAATTTCACAAATGACAAATAGTGATAACGTACCAAATGGGATACGAAAATCTTCGGCTATCAATACAGAACTATTTCTCTCAGAGGAAGAACCTAAAAATGATGTAGCTGGCAGTGTTATGGACGGTCTCATGATGGAGAATTCCGAAGGTTATAAAGTATATAAATCTAGATGGTTGATGCTTGTGTTTTTTGTATTGTATTCCGCGTCAAATTCCCTTCAGTGGACCCAGTATACGATTATTTCAGACATTATAGTGAAGTATTATGGTGTAAGAAGCAATGTGGTGTCTTGGACGTCTATAGTGTATATGATAACGTATGTGCCTTTAATATTTCCTGGTAGCTGGCTGCTGGATAAAACGGTGAGTTTTATTTATTATCTTTTTTTAAATATATTTATTGGGATAGACAAAAGGAACCTGGAAACTTGGTGTTAAGACACTTCGTTCCCATTAAGGCACTCCCGTTCCCTATTTCGTTATATGTAGGTATTTTCTGATAAAATACCAATTAAATTTAATTTACCAATTACAATGAATTACTTTGCAATCATTTTATATTAGGAATAACAATAAATAAAACAAGAAGAGATTAAGGACGCCGTGGCGCAGCGACACAGAGTCTGACTGAAAATGTGACGATGTGGGATTGATTTTCAATCGAGGGAACAAATTATTTACATTTCCTCGCTCTGGTAATAAAATAAAGCGCGGCGTTAAATTCCGCCATTCAACATGCAATGTGTAGAAAATTGAGCAGTCTACGTGGTCTACTCTAGTCGTATATCTTAATACTGAATTCGTACTGCATACCCCGACTCCCTGCTAATATTATGTGACTATAATAAAATTCAATAAAAAGAATACTTTCAATACAAACTAATACAAATATGTATCCCGTATCCAGCGGGGTAGGCAGAGGCACCCTAGTATTAAGACATCGTTACTCACTTTCCGCTGAATTTTGGAGGCATTGTGTGTTGAGGCACTCAACAACACCGCGCTTTGTTTTGACATCAGAGCGCAAAAAATAAAAATAATATACATTAAAAAAATATTTTATTTTCTCGAGTGGAGATCGAACCCATAACCAGTTGATTTTGTAGCACGCTTTCTACGACTGCGCCACTGGCTGACTGGCCCCAATAAGAGAATGAAATTAATGAAAAAAAAAATATATTTACATAATTTCGGTTTCTTTATTTACCGCTTCCTATTAAGAGTAGCAGATGTATGAAATTACAAATATAGTAAAGTACGAGTAGTATTTATCATCTGTTGAAAATATTTTCTTATCACATTACCACATACCTTTATTCACGTTGCAAGTTACAACACATGTGTTCCTTTGACGAGTTTAACTTAGACGAAACTAAAATACCTTGACTAAGCCCATCCAGTTTCACGCTCTAGCCTGCATCATCCTGCTGGATAGTACTGTTCCCTGCTAAGCCTCGTTGCATGTTAAGTGGCGAAACTTAACGCCGCACTTAATAAACGACTTAAGCATTAAGCGCATATAGTAAGACGCTGTCCCACTGCATAATATCTTATATGTATATTTAATTCTGAATAGAAACAATAAAAGAGTAAAAAATTGTGAAATAAGATTTCGTTCCTTTCGCTGAAGTAACGTATTCGACAATATTCTAAAATATTCTAAAAATGTTACAAATAATTATTTTTCCGCAATATTCGGAAGAGGTTCTCTCTAACTTTCCGTCCATATAAAATTTCGTACTTTAAGTCTTGTTATCAGTTCAAGTATTTCAATTTATATGAAGTTACATGATATCTACAGTGTTATCAGGTCAGCTGTTCACTGTTTCATAGAATGATATAAGATATTGTCGTTTGAACGACTGTAAGGATTATAGTTATCTTCGTATAATCCTCTATTTCTTAACTATAAAGTATAATAGTTTAACAATCGCCACGCCATTTTATTATTAGCTTTCTTCAATATAAAACTAATTTCTTTTGTAAATATTATATTTTTACGATAATTATATAGGGTTTGGCTCTTAATTAAGCTTTTTAAAATATCCGTTCTTTTTGTTCAGGTGTTGGATAATTTACGACTTTTGATATTGACTGTTTGTGCCAATTTCATTCAAAAATTATGATTGAACATTATTTTTTATGTTAAATGAGATCAGCCGTTGCGCAGGGGCACAAATCTGTGACTGTATATGCGACCGATGCGATTTTATGGGTTCGATTCCCACTCGAGGAAATGAAATATTTAAAATTTCCTTTCCTCTCTCTGTTAACGTAAAAGCACGGCGGTGCGGGTGAGTCAGACACTCGACACGCTATGCCACTATTATTTCGAATCTAGATTTCGGTGGAAAGTGGGGAACGGAAGTGTCTTAATGGAAACACATTGTTCTAACTTTCTGCTATGTACAGGATCCAAAATATGTTGTTTCGGCGTAAATTATATTGTAAAGATCCTGGAACATCCTTTGACACAAAGTTCCTGCACTGGCACGTTTTCAGGTTTATGCTACGTTAAGTAGATGTCGAGATGAATTTTGGATATATTTTACTATGGTTACATGGATTTTAAGGCCATACTGGTGAAGCGACATAATAGCTGACTGTACGTGCGAGGGTTATGGAATCGATTTTCACTCGCAGGAAATTTTATTTCCTTGTATTTTCTCAGTCTGGTACAAAACAAACGCCAGCGTTCGTTTCTCTCATTTTATACGCAATGCCCCGAGAATTGCACGTATTGGATAATTGGAGTTGAATCTATTATTTGAGCGCCATATATTTGGTTTCATATTTTTTGTAGTAGTTATTAGTAGGTAGGTTTTTGTTGATAATTTTTTCCGTTTAAAAATAGCCATTTAAGTATCTAAAAATAGTCATTTAAATATATTTTAATAAGTACTTGAAAAGATTAGTAGCACAGATTTAAAATTACGGTACCTTGCTTACCTTACCTTACGGTACCAGCTTAAATCCTTGCTGTGTAAAACAATTGGAAAATACTTATTGAAACTACGAAAATGCGGGTTGCATTAGGGTTTAATTAATTTTCACATTATCTTAAGTGCTTTGCAAATATACATTATATGATTAATCAAGCAGTTAAAGCGGGCGAAGCCGCAAAAGGGTCGCTAGTGCTAGATAAAGCTAGACAAACCGAGAAACTGAAAAAAAATCTTAAGACCGTGTATTTTTTCTTTGAATATTTCTTCATATATCGTATCATTCAATGTGACATTGGCGAATTGATTGCTCAATTGACACTTGCAAGAGCACACAGAACTGGAGCTACAATAATATAGCTATAACCTCACTTTAGATGTTAATAATGATTAATGAGAATGTTACGTACATTTCCTATAATAGTGGTGTTATAGGTACAATTAAATTAACAGAGGCCGAAATACTATAAATGTGACATTTTCAATTTGATTTCCACCCGAATTAATGAATCACCATTTCTCGCTCGGGTGTCTTCGCAATGTCTTGAAATTTGGTCGGTGCGTCTTAAACGAGGTTCTTTCTGCCTTCCCCGTTATATGGAGGATACAATGTGAAACTAAATAAACAGTTTGTATTGCAATAAATAAAAATAACATAGCACTTAAAACTTTAACAAATATCTAGTTTCAAATATCATTTGTATGCAAACTTAAAGGAACTGCAATTAAACGCATATCAGTTGGTTAACACCATTTCCTGTTGCACCATATCGCTTCGAGAGTAACTTTAAGTAGATTTGCATACCAGATACTCCAGAACTTGTAAGATATTCATAATCTATACTTACAATAAAATTCTAACCGATCGCTGCCTGTACTTAAAAAATTGTATGAGAAAATCTATTAATTACCACATTTGTCAATGTAAGAGAACCTAAAACAATGATTTTCAACAATTCAATTTCACAATTCAGATTGATAAATAAATAGTTGTGTAGTAGCTAACTAGCGGGCAAAGCCGCGAGCGAGCCTAGTTTTATTATAAGACTTTAAACTACTACTAGTGTAGTGCTGCTTAAAAGTTATTCAGTCTATACTTTTTTACTTATTTTTGTTTTATTTAATTTAATAAACACGTAGTATAGCATAGAAGAAGATAGATTATCTGTGGCAGGAGGGCAATGAGAAATGTGGATGTGTAACGGATATAACCCCCGCACGGTTGCGAATGATATATCGCGGGTGAAGTGTCGTGCGGTTCAATTTAAAGCGTTACTAAAATTTTAATTAAGTCCTTTCGCGCTTGAAGGTAGTTCTCCAACGACGTCATGAGGTTGTGGGCTTGGTTCCCATTCAGGGATGAATTATTTTTCTTTCCTTGTTTTGGTAACAAAAGTGAAACGGAGATGCAAGGGAAACGGATTGGGCTTAACACGGAGAACATTTCTTTCTCCCTTTTCTACCAAATAGGAAAAAAAAAAATTTAAATATCTAATTTCAATATAAACATACGGGAACCCGCAACTATCATATACCAAAACCTTTTCACCGGCGCTACGAAAACAAATTTATATGAAAATATTTTAATATCCCGACACAATTTAAAACACAATGCGTGTTTGAAAGAATCCATTATCTATCAATCTAACAACCACGTTCACAATGGTTAGCAGGATGATATATGGCGGCCGGAGTGCCAAGCCTGGAGCTTGAATGGCTTAGTACGTGCGAATTTCATTTTCAGGCGTGTTTTCATCTTGTATTGTTGTTAATAATTAGGTTTATAAGTTAGGTTGAGTTATGTTTGTTGACAGATTAAATGAAAATGTTTAACTTGTATGAGCAGCTGTACACTTTTTCTAAGTAGCGGAGAATTTAGTGTTAAGACATTCTGTTCCAGCGTTGCCAGACGTATCGATTTTTTCGGGACGTCCTGAATTTTAGCCCCAAATTTTAATGTCCCAAGTGGGACAAACGTTGTCCCGCTTTTCGAGAGTTATTCCACGCACTTTGAGAATTCTTTTTAAATTTTCTTTTTAATAAGTTACTAACAATTCCAGAGATAAAAATCCCGCTTTTTTCCAATATAAAATCTGCTTTGTTCCAAATTTTCCACCTTATTTTAAAGGCATTCAGTGGTGGAACTATAGAACTCTACATCGTCCTTGCCTTCTTACCAGAGTCAGTAATTGAAAATAATAAAGCTTGCAAAGTCTTATAATATGATAAGCTAGTGTTAAGACACTCCGCCAACCACTTCCGTTCATTTCAAAGACATTGTTCCAGATCTACTACAGTAGTTCATAATTCCTACAGCACCATTATTCACAGATAAGCCACCTCGCCATATGTCTTGTAATCGCGTTTTGACTAGCAGGTTGTCAACTAACGGTGAAACTTACAATTTATTACCCAATGTACTACAGCTTGACAGATGCGCCGCTGGCACAAACGAGATATATAGCTAATAGGAAACGAGCAGGCGTTTGTGATGATTTTAGTCAGTTCTTGTGTAATTCATATTAGAAATTCGCAGGCGCTCATTTTTTAGTTGTTTATTTTGATTTTTAATGTAGATATTATTAAAAAAATCCAGGCAGATCTGTACCACTGTATCCCTGCAGGGTAGGCAGAGAAGACCTAGTATTCAAACAGTCTGTTCTCTACTTTCAGGCCAGTTTTTGATGTACAACTAGCAATACATCAAAAACTGTCACGCTTTGCTGCTTTAATCACATATTTTTTTAGCTTTACTCTGTATCCCGTACGTAGCTGGGCAAAGTGAACCTGGGAACCTAGTTCTAAGACACTCCATCCCATTAAGACACTTGTTCTTGCTTGTTGAGTGGCGAAACTCAAACTAAATATTTTTTTTCTCCGAGTAGAAATCTAACCCACCATCTAAAATTAGAAAAAAAAATATATTTTAAAATTTATATTTACTTCAAAATGGCAGTCCTGCTATATAATGTGAAGTTTATTTAAGCTTGTGCAAACATTTTAACTTTAGATTAGTCTCGGAGGAGGGCAGCGGTTCATTTTAATACTTGCACCAGTCAACTCATAGTGGACTTGACATTAATCATATGTATGAAATGGGAAGATAATGGCATGTAATAGGAATAAAGTAAAAAAAAACTTAAATTTTGGCCTAAGCGACTGGTTTTTTAGCTTCACGCTGTATTCCGTACATACCATGTTAAGTGTGTCAGTGTTAAGTTTAAGACACTCCATCATACCGCCTTTGAGACCAGATCGTGAAAATGAAAATATTCCGGATCTAACCCACTACCATTGCGGCAAAAGTCATACGCTTGTGCCACTGCACCACTAAGGCCTCAGAACTAAACGTTTCTCACTCTATCTTCTATATTACGTCTAATTATGGAGCAATTTCGAGACAGCTGCTCGACTAACGACCCCTGCAATTTGCTGAAGACGCTTTTCCACTTTCCATACAGTTTAATTATATATCTTAGGAATGACAGGAACTTGAGACTAGTAGTATTTTGTACTAGTGTTCGTCCGCGACTTAGTTTGCGTGAATATTTACAAAATTAAATTATAGACGGGAATTTAGGAGGAGACAGTATCGATGATTAAGAGAAAGGCAAGAAAATCATTTAGAAAGTATGAGATAACCTTCCCCTGCTCTCCATACATCTATGTACATATGTATAGATAGTAGATATCTCATGTATGAAGAGGTTGTTGACAATGTACGTACGACGCGTAAGTGGTATGCCAAGACAGTAGGTACTTTTTGGCGTCTATTCACTTTCAAACAATAATTAACCTGAATTGTATAAATTCAGTATTGGAATCTGTTAAAGCTTCTGTTCATCATATCTTAACAAATATAGCAACAGGAAAGTAAGATTTTTTATAAATAAATATATTTTTAATATTCTTGTATTTAAATCCTTTTGTCTGTGCTAACCCTAAAATTTGGTAAACTTCGAAGACGAAAATTTTGTTACAGACGCCGAAGCGCAAAAGTGATGAATTCATACTTTTTGAGTTACATTGCCTAAGTTGTTTTATAAGTAAGAAAGGATGCCTGTCAAGTCGCCTTTTAGTATAAAGGCTTATTAAAAACTTTGACATTAATAAAAGTAAAAAAAATAAACACTAGGTCATAGCAGCGTAGCAGCACGGCGCCTAACTACGCGACGATTATGGGTTTTAATTACCACTCAGGGAAATATATTATTTTAATATCTTTGCTCTGGTTATAAGATAAAGCGCAATTTTGAACTTTGCTATATGTAATGTCTCGACGTAATAGAGGCCAGGTTTTGAATAATTTATAAATATTTGATTGAAAAAAATCATTACAAACTTACATTTGTACTTCATTTCATACAAAATGAGTGCATATGCCGCTAGCTAGCTTAAGTTTGTCAATTTTTATGAGTTCTACAGTGTACATACCTTCGAAGCTGAAATTGTTACGAAAGCCTCAGTCGCAAGTCCAATTCACGCTTAACCGGTTTTTTTTATTAGTAAAATTTCCGACAAAATACCAGATTTGTGGGGTGAGCACAAACTAGCAAAGTCCACAAATATTTCTACTACCATGTCTATAGTGATAAATTTGTATTTGTTTGTATAGTACGTATGTTTCACGTACTTACTTACGTACGAGTATTAAAGCCAACCAAACAAAGTTACGGGCGACGACTAGTTTTTGTATAAAATGCTGATTTGTTGGTACAGTGACAGCTTGTCTGCCTGCAAAAACAAAGTACTGAGCCTTTTCTCCCTTTAGTATACACTAGCGACCCTCTTGCCGCTTCGCCCGCTTTAACTACTGGATTTTTCATATAATGTATGTTTGCAAAGCACTTAAGATAATGTGAAAATTAATTAAACCCTAATGCAACCCGCATTTTCGTAGTTTCAATAAGGATTTTCCAATTGTTTTACACAGCAAGGATTTTTTAGTNTAAATATCATAATGTAGTTTGCTATAAAGCACCTATTATTATTTCAAAAGTAAACATATGTTCCAATTTTAAAGTATGTAATTTTATCAGGCGCTCTTTCATTTCTGTCAAAATGCGTATTTATATTCATCAACCCTTGCGAGCACATCTTTTAATTCCCTTCTCATGAAAATTACATTATTATTATTTTATACAACTTCTATGTCTTCTATTATTATAAATTGACGCGGTAATCTCAGAAAGTACGGATTAAAATTGAATAATTAGTTTTGTGTAAAATAGTGCCAATATTGAACCACTTAATTACAAAAACATAAACTTTCAGAACCATTTTACCAAATATGTATTACTACTACCTATCCAAGTAATGGGAAGATTGTAAATTTAAATTTTTCAGTGCAAAGTTTTCCTAGTTGTGAATAATTTAAGGTCTTCGCCTTATTAAAAATAAAAATTATCACTTTGTCAAATATTTTGAAAATAGGTTGTCAGAAAAAGAAAGAATTACTTAAATCTATTATCAGTTTTTCAGTGCCCGAGAAATTTATTTACACTTATTATTGTTTTAAAATATTAAGAAAAAGACGACCTGACTTATGTCGTCGTCATCAAACAAATGTGCGACGACTTCACGCAATCGGCACTGACCATCAGCTAGAGGAAGATAAGGATAACATTGTCTTAGATTTTAAAAAGTTCGGATACAACATACACATCTATAGGACGACACAAGGAAGTAGATCGTGTTGTTAAGAACCTGGAATGAGTAGAGGTAGTGAAATAACCTAAATAGTTGCAGACTTGTCACCTACCGGGAGAGTATCACTGCCACTATTAAATATAAATCATAGCAAATTTATTAATAAAATCAAGATAAGAAAGTTGATCGGCGTTATGCTCATAATCCTACAGAATTGCAAACTGTGTCCAAGAACTGCAAACAAATATACAATAATGATATAAAACCTGTGTCTGTGTCGAATCGGATGATTACCATTTCGAGGAAATGAAATATTTAATGTTTTGATTTATTCGTTTTGATATATTCGCACTGTTGTAAGCAGGTAACGACATTAAAATTTTAATAAACAATATTTTTAAAACTCTCTCTCTCTAAATATATAATCAATGAAATTGCTTTAATTGAATTAATTCCAGGTATTGATTTGTTAAAGACTTTTTCATATACGAAGCAGTTGAAATATTAATAACAAGGACTTTTATCTGAAGAATACATTCAAATTCAAATTAAATTATTCTTTTTCAAATATACTATTATAAGATAGAAAAAAAAGCTACCACCGGTTCGAAAGGCAGTTCTGCTGAGAAGAGTCAGCAAGTCAACTCAACAGTTGCTGATTTAATTTAATTGAAATTTAATTATTACGTTCACTGGCAGCTATCCTGTATGATATTCAATAGACATTAATTTCATACATGTATATCATCTAAATATTCTTGATCTAACATTGATCTTTTTTGTTTTTTTTTTCAAATAAGAAATATGTGTATATGCCCGCAGCACATACGCGTATTGGCGGCCCACATTACTTATATATATTACAAAAAAATTGCGAAATCTATTAATAACACGGTGGAAATGAAGAAGAACGTAGTCAGCTGGTTTAGGCACGTCGAACGAATGAGTGATGAAAGAATGGCAAAAAAGATTTATGACAGAAAAATAAGTAAGTGGTAAGGAAGGTAGAAGGAGACCGCGGTTGACCTTCGAAAACACAGTATCAAACCCGAGGAGAACTCCCCCGGAGGGCATGTATGTAGACGTTGATGACAGTGGACGAAGCGAAAGAGGTATGTAGAGACGTATATACGTAGCGATTGGCGATCTGTTCTCTTTGACTATTCCGCTAGGGATAAAGCGTGTAGCTACATCAACATTAATAACATAAGCTGGGAGTACCTCCACGCGGTGAAGGCGGTAACGGTACTGTACTGGCTGAAACTCGCATTTATGACGCCTTCGGGCTTATGTTTTTTTTGTTGTAAAGATATTCATTTGTTTTGGCAAGGTAGCCTACCCGGTAACGCAGGGGAGCAGCCATCAAACTCCTTCTTTTCTTGACCCAAGCATTTTTGTAAGAGGAATTATAATGCCTAAAAGAGCCGCTTAGCCGCAAGACGAGAATCTCTGTCTTTAGAAACAGCTACGCAAAGAGAAGATAGATTAGCTGCTGATCGAAGCTGTACCGCTGGTTTTCGCACCTCAGAAACGCGTATTTGATGTTCTTGTTCGTTTTCCGTAGATCTAGCTTGCTTCATCAGTTTGGATTTTTTCGAGTACTAGGAAAGGTTTGATTTTTTTGCTTGGAACATACGAATTATTTATATATTATTTATCATTCTATTACCTGAACTACACAAATTCAATAATATTATTTAAGGGTATTTAGGGTAAACATTTTTGTGGTTATCTTTGCTGTTATTATATTATTATTTTTTTTTCGCAATATAATTTTCCCGAAGGAAAGGTTAGGTTTTTCGTGCGTATCTTCTATGTATGTATATATGTATGTATATATGTGTGTGTGTGTATATATGTATGTATGTATGTAATATTCTTGTATGTAATACCGGTGGTCTCGCTCTGTGTCCCACCGCTGTGCCGGGTAAATAAATTTAAGTACCTGGGCCATTGGGTCACTGAAAATCTAACGGACGATTCCGACATTGAGATTATCCAGTATAACAACGCGTTCAGAGTTCTGATGGGGCTACCGCGGCAGTGCAGTGCCTCGGGCATGTTTGCGGAGGCGCATACGGATGACTTTTATGCTATTATAAGAAAACGGTGCGCCTCCACGTTAACTCGCCTCCGGGGTTCCTTCAACAGAATGCTGAATGTATTTGTAGACCGGTGGGACTCACCATTATTGTATCGGTGGGTCAAACTCCCTACGATCTAATTGGGTTTCACGTACTAAGAATAGTTCTTAAGCTTAAAATATTATTAACAGGTTTATATGGGTGTAATAAAGTATTATTATTATGTTTCTTTTTAATTATTATTATTGTAGTATATAGATAGATGATGTGCGCGAACGAAGTCGCGGGTACTGCTAGTAGCAAATAAAGTTCGAAAATGTATGAAAATTTATAAAACCGTCAACGTCATCTGCCCGTTCGCGTCGGTCATACTATGCCGCCCGAAGGTTAGGTCATTTGGAATCAGTGACATCTCCTTAATTATTTATTAGAATTTTATACAGTAAACTATAATTTCAATCTAGATAAAACGCTAAAAGTGACTATTATATATATTTCATAAAGATGAATATCAATATGTGACGGTAACGGTCGCGTAGCGACACGACGGTTGTTATTAACATGGCAAAATAAATTGCTTGTCAAATTAGAAAGTGTTTTAATATAGTAGTATGTATGTGTAATGTAATGTTATATAGCCTATAACACTCCTGAAGAATGCCGCTTTCATACAAAATAAAAACAATGTAAATCGGACCAGTACATCCAGAGATCTTAGCGTTCAAACAAACAAACTCTTCCGCTTTATTATATTAGTACTAGTGAACCCGGACGCGGCTACGCCTGCTTCAACTATAAGAATATTTATTAAATATATTAATGAAATTATTTTCAATTTTCAATAGAATTAGTAAGAAAATATAAGCTTAAATAATCAAAAAGAATAATAAGTAGAGACATATTATTAGAAAAAAATATCTAAGTTATTGAAATGAACCAACAAAGGGATTAAAAGTAACTAAAGGATATAGGTATTCTTAATATTAGAAAAAGTACCTAAAGTTTTTCGTGCGTGCGTACATAGATATCGACTCTATGAAATAACTAACATTTCTCTATATTAAATAGGATAATTTTAGCGAGCAATGCATTCAAGCATTCAAGGTGTCGAATCAGTGACATCTCCTTAATTATTTATTAGAATGTTATACAGTAAACTATAATTTCAATCTAGATAAAATGCTAAAAGTGACTTTTATATTTATTTTTATAAGGATGAATATCAAAATATAAGTTCATTTTGGGTGACGTTTTCTTAAAACAACAAACAAACTTTGCAAACCGTTGCTTAGCAACGACGGTTGCTATTAACATGGCAGAATAAATTGCATGTCAAATTAGAAAGAATTTTAATTTATTAGTACATATGTGTAATGTAATGTTATATAGCCTATAGCACTTCGGAAGAATGCAGCTTTCATACAAAACAAAAACAAAGTAAATCGGACCAGTAGATCCAAAGATCTTAGCGTTCAAACAAACAAATAAACTCTTCCGCTTTATTATATTAGTATAGATAGATACTCATTGGGTTTTCTTTTATGAAAAAAACAATAATAATACAAAGTTTCTAAATTTAATTAATTATAAGTAATTTAAGTTATCAAATTAAGTTAAGTATAAAAATACATAATTGCCTGTCTCTATTTTACTAAAAGCTCCCATTTCTTTATCATTAAAGTAATGATGTTGATAATGACTTTATATTTAAGGACTTTGTCTGTATCGAATAAGAACTGAGATCCTGAGTTGGAATTTTAGTGCGCCGCTAAGCTCCGCCACTCAACCAGAAAACCTCTTAAATATGTGCGGTAAGTATGGAACGGTGTGTTCCCTCATGTACCCTAGCTCTATATCCCACAGGCCTGTCCTGTGGGATACAGAGTGAAGCTAAAACTTTTTATGAAAATATTTTTTAAAGTCGCCTAATTGAAAAAGAACCTGCCTTATAATATAAAATATATCACATATTTTTTCGCACAGAGCTAATGCCCATCGATCGCAACTTGATTGCACTTAACTTAACTTAAAATTTGCTTATAGTATATTTTCGATGTGTACCTATTGCATAACATATATAAGAACTCACAAACACTTATTTTACTTGATTTTATATTAGCTTAATCGATTAAAGGTTAAGTGTTAATTTATATAATCTATTTATGATATGTTTAATCTGTGGATTTAGTTAAGTATTATAATATAAGTGGCGATTCACGGTTATTTGTATATGTTTTAATATATGTATATTGTATGTTTCTCTCGGTTATCAGAGCACTAGGGTGCAAAGGAAGCGTTAGGCGTGATTGAGGAAAATTGAAAACAGTCGAGTGCGGGCGGCCGCGCGTCTCGCACACCTCGTTAGTTGTTACAGTCAAAATACGCGGCAAATTTGACAATAATACTTATAACCTAAGACAATAATATATACAGCCTTAAAAATATATTTATCAAATTATTAATGTGCCATATTTAAATTAAATATAAAGAAGAATGACGGATTTAAAGAATTTAGAAGTCAGCGGCAGCGTGATGGACGGTGTGGCTGAGAAGGGAGGCTTAGGGGATTCCCCGAAGAAATCTCCGGTTGAATATAAAGCTTATCCTATCAGATGGTTGGTTCTGTTCATATTCGTTCTGTATTCGGCCACGAATGCGATGCAATGGTTGCAGTACAGTATAATACAAGACGCGGTGGTAAAGTACTATGGGGTTAACAGCATCACCGTGTATTGGACCTCGATGGTTTACATGATAACTTACATACCACTTATCTTTCCGGGAAGTTATCTGCTGGATAAAACTGTGAGTATCTAAGTTATTTTTATGCTTATTACAGATTTTACTCGCTATTTACTGACTTCAAATAGAGGAGGTTCTCAATTTGATCGGTTGTTGTTATTTATGTATGTAAGTTATAAAAATTGCTTATTTGCGTTTCTTTTTTTTACCCATCTCCCCTGTTTGTAGACTACAGTAAGAAAATAGAGGTTCATTAGTTAGCTATTTACTTTGCTTAACGCTGAATACCGTGAACAATAGAGAGACGGGGTGAAACTAATTTTAAGACATTCCGATCACTACGTACCGGACAATTTTTTAGACATTATGTGTTGAAGAGCGGTATTCCCCAATTAACAAATAATCCCCCAAGTTGGAATTGAACTCATAAACATCGCGCTTACAGTCAGGCTGTGCGCTGTATGCTGCGCCAGGACGGTTCTCACTAGAGATGCGCCGAATAGTGGCTTAACCGAATAACCGAATACAGAATACTATTCGGTTTGAACTTTACCGAACGGAATATTCGGCCGAATTATTCGTTTTTCGATTTCTTCGTTATTTTGCCACGTAAACAAATTTTAACATGTAGGCTTACTGTCGTCGTTAGCTAAATAACGAGCGGGCCGTACCTCACCGCCACCCGAAAGCACGAAATTTCAAAAATTGTCCAATTGTACCAGAAATTCTTCCCTGTTTGTCATTCACCCTTTGGTCCAACAATGACAAACAGGGAAGAACCTCTATAAAATATTACCTAGTCTAATTTCGCTGTTGTTTTTTTTAAATATGGAGGACCGTTCTCATCTCTGGGCTGGTGCATTCCAGTATCAGCTCAACCCATTTGATCGCATACAACGCAGAGCCGTTCGAATCGCTGTGGACTTAATAATCTGCGAAGGAATTGACACTTTGGCTTTGCGTTCGCTGTACGTTCGTTACCGCATTTATCATGGGGATTTTTCTGTAGCTCTTCTCGTGTCATGAGTCCTGATGAGGTCGTGGACGACGGTGGTCACTTGCTCTCAGGTGACCCGTACACTTGTTTCTGTGTCGTTTATCATAAAAAAGTACCCCTAGTAATAGTGTATATAACGAACAATTATTTTCGAAAATAAGAATCTTATAGGAAGAAAAATTCACCATAATTTACTATTAATTGATTATAAATATTAAAATTCTGATCTACGAGGGGCGTTCAATATATTCTTGGTATCAGCACTGAAAAAACACACAAATTAACCCATTTTCTTTCCAGGGGGTAGTCCCCCAAAACTTCAATACATTTGTTACCTCCTTATATTAACTTGTCAATTCCCTGCCACAAAGAAAGCCTGAATGCACATTTATTATTGGCATCAGCTCTTCATCATCTACAAATTGTTTTCCACGGACATCATTTTCAAATTTCGGAACAAATAACAATCTCTAGGTGCCAACACTGGACTATAGGATGGGTGGTTGATATTTTCAAAGCCACAATCGCAAATTACTGCTTGGAAACACGCGTCATGTGAAGCGTAGTCAACGAGAAGCAACGCACCGTTTTCTTCAAAATTGTCGCGTCAGTCATTTCACTTGTAGTTAACAAAGGATATCTAGCAAAGTAATGATAAGAAATGTGTATATTATTTATAACCCTCATATAGTGTCATTAACTAAATAATTCGTCTAATTACGAATGTACTTAGTAAATCATATAGATACTGAAAAAACGTTGAATTCTTCTCGTACATTAAATTTCTGCACTGTTCCTCTATCTCTGTATAGGTATGTTATAGTGTCTATTACTGTCAATTTGCGACTTAAGTATGCTCATTATAAATTTAAAAACTTGATTTAAGACTTAAAATAAATATTGGCTACATTTTAGGAAATACAAAAAAATAATAATAAAAATAAATTGTGGTTTAAAAGACGTTTCATATTTAATTTCTACTGTGTTGTGCAGCCAAATAAATAGAAATACTCGAACCGAATACATTCGGCGCCATAACCGAATAATTCGGCCGAATACGAATATTGAAAAAGATGCCGAATACATCGAATACCGAATACCAAACGAATATTCGGCGCATCTCTAGTTCTTACTTACCAACCATTTTGAAGATATAATCGTTTGAAGGCACATACTATAGTTGCCTTTCATTTAATGATAAGTATAAATATTTTCTTAAATGGAATTCTATTATCTATATATATAAAAGGACTTGTCCTCACTGACTGAGGCAAGACGCACGCACAGCCGTAACCGCTGTGCGTAGAAACGTGAAATTTTAACAGATGTTTACTTACGTAATCTGGACATCCACTAAGAAGGGATTTTGAAAAATTTAAACCCTAAAGGGGAGAAATAGGGGTTGAAAGTTTGTATGGAAAAAAAATTAAATCCGCATCGATTTTTATGACATTTGAAATTCAGACTCTTAAAAATAATTCAGTGAACACGTGTTTCATGGTTTACTAGAATTCACCCCTCAAGGTGCAAATGTGCAGGCGAAGCTGCGCGCGTCCGCTAGTAACAAAATAATCATGTTAACGTCTTTCAAATGACAGCGTATTAATTTTAAATACTTCAACATAAAATCGTATATAAATAATTACTTTTTATGTTTGTCATTATTTCCATATTCTACATACTAACTAACGTATGTAATGTAGCAGTTACCTTTTAAATACAGTGTTTTTTTTGTTATTTTATTACTTCGAGGCCATTGTGGGGCAGTGGAACTTTGTGAGCGTAACGACTGTTGGTTCTATTCCCACTCAGAGGAATAAAGTGGTGGTAAGCTAAGTGCAGCGTTGAGTTCCACCATTCAATATACAGTGTCTCGAAATCGCGGGTAAAGTAGTCCACGGTTTGTCTTTTCTTATGTTTGTCTTCACTGCGTGCTTATGCGGGATAAAACGTGAAACTTCACTAATTCACAATCTTATGTGATCGTTAAAATTTAAAGACATAATAATTTGCAATGAATATAAATTATTTCATTTAACTATGTTTTTTCTATAAAAAAACAACGATTTTTTTATCGAAGTTTATTTATCATTTGTTTAATCAGTTTGAAAAGAATAAAGTGTTATTTTTTATAAACAATATTTATGTAAACAAAATTGATAGAGCGTAAGAAATTCGTTCAATGGATGACATTGGCTGTTGTTCAGTATTACTAAAGAATTTCATTTTATAAGTGTAGTTTGGGTTAATTTTCATAGCGTGAAAAGAACATTTAAGCAAGAAAAGAATGTTTCCAGCTTCTGCCGTAGTTTAGATTGCTTGTTGAGTGACGGAACTCAATGCCGCGCTTTGTATTAGTGGAACTGAACCCATTACTGTGGCGTATACAGTCAGTATCTGTACCACTTTGCCACGACGGGTTTAAACTTTTCTAAGCCATTTAGCGATTTGAGGCCACAACCTTTTGCATCTAGTTATCAGATTTGAATTCTGCACCTCTCATTTGCGATATTCTTTAAATAGCTTTTTAGCTTAGAATGAATTTTAAATAGTTTTATACTTAGAATTCTAGATGGACACTTGACATTTTCAACGATCCATCTCATATTCAAGTAACTATTACATTTTGTGGAATAGGCAGAGAGAATTAAGTTATATATGTTACTCTGTTATAATAACTTTCTATATTTTTTATATAACGTGTTGGGACACTTTATTTAATTTACCTTTATTATTCTTCGAACTATCTTTATTTTTTAAGTTTATTTTTATCTAACTATGAAGCCGCTTCGCCACCGTCGTCAAATGGAAATGGAACTTCTCGTTATGTATGACACAGTGAGAGGTAACTGTGACCGTGATCATATTACATACAGTCTTCCTCGACAAACAGACGGTGTAAAATAAAAATAACTTTTAATACGAATGAATAGTTCGTGAGATTTAGCGCTTTAAACTAAACAATTCAGCATCATAAATTGGTAGTGTTAGGACACTCCGCTCAACACTTATTCTGTTCAATTTTATTGAAAATGTCTGTAAATAAATAATTTCTATGAAAAAGTCAATCATTATTTTTATTTTATAACTTGTAGGATTAGAGCGTATCAGTTGCCCATTACTTTTAATTTTTGTTGTATTATTTATTTGTGCTATATTTTTCATAAACAATTTTAATCAAAAAAGGAAAGCGACAGTCGTGACGTAGGAGCATAAATAACTGTAAACGCGACAGTTGTAGGATCGATTTCCCCTCAGGAGAATGAAATATGTAATCTTTTATTTCTCCTATCTGATTTTGAGGCGAAGCGTAGCGTTCAGTTCCGCAACTCAACATATAATGCCTCGAGAATTCGGCAGAAAGTGGGGAACGGAGTGTCTTAACTCTAGATTCCCTTTGCCTACCTATGCCTGCCTGTGTGGGATATAGCGTAAAGCTATATTTTTTTATAAATAAATAACCATTCCATTTAGTCAAACATATCTAAATTATAATACATTCGATCATTTATAAGGAAAATTGCCTTTTAAGGAAATTGTATGCCATAGCGCCATAGTGAACATAAATTGTTCGATAACGAGCTTAATCCCGAGAGACAAGAATAGATCTAATAAGCTGGAGATGAAAAATCTTATTTACATAATCTTAAGCATCCTTGTGACTGCCTACAAGTCACTGTATGCAAGTTAATTTCTGTGATTATATGTTCACGCCGTACCCCGCATATAGCGGGATAGGCAGAGGCATTGTGCGGGTTAGATATATAGGAAGAGTGAAGCTTAAAGAAGATAAGGAACTCTTTAATAATTTAATTTACACTGCAAATTTATATTAATTAGTAAATATTATTAGGAGTTTTAAAAATGCTTATTACAAACTCTATAAATTAACTATACAAAGGTCTATAAGCGACATTTGGTGATATTGGTGGTCTAGAACATATTGTAGAAATATATAGTATAAAATATGTAAGCCTCCTTATTTATCTAAAGCCATTTTATCAACAAAATTATTAATTCTATATCCAGGACGGTATCTCGTAGTTGCAAATTGAGTAACTCTTAGAAAGACCTCACTGAAGATTAATATTGACGGAGCTTGGACGTTAACTCCCAAAGCTCAATATGACGTTTAATTAAATTATTATTTGTCTTTAGTTTAATGCTAAGTTTGAGATATCAGTGCTGTAGATATCAATTCAATATTTATTCTCCAAAAAAGAGCCGTGAGATATATTTATAATCTAAGAGCTCGAGATTCTCTGCGAGATGTTATCAAAGATGCAGGTATTAATTATTACAGTTGCTTCCCAATTTGTATATTATAACATTCTCTACAAAATATACATTGTCATAGCAAAAATAGTGACAGTCATACGATAGGAACGAGAAATAAAGATAAGCTTGTTACACCAAGTTTTCGCCTCCAAAAAGTTAGTAAATCCTTTATGGGTCTGAGTATACGTGTATATAATAAAATTCCGCAGTGTATTCTTAGTTTGCCACTACCAAAATTTAAAATATCTGTAAAAAAAATTCTAACAAGTAAAGCGTATTACACTGTTCAAGAATATTTAGAGGATAAGCATGTATGGAATTAATGTCTATTGAATGTAATGCAGGATAGCTGCCAGCTAATGTTTATAGATTGTACCATTGATTTTGAAAAGAGCAACTGTTGAGTTTCTTGCCGGCTCTTCTCAGCAGAACTGCCTTCCGAACCGGTGGTAGCTTTTTGTTCATATGTTCATTCGACGATTCAAAAGTGCTTATAATATTTGCCTATTTGAATAAAGAATATTTTGAATTTGAATTTGAGACACGTGACGTATTGAGTGGCGTGGCGGAACTTAACGCTTCTTCTTGTTGTTTAGAAAAGCACAAAAATCTAATTAATTAGTCCCCCACTGATTTGCAGTCAATCTCTCTCTAAAGGACGGACGACGGTTCGATACTTTGGAATATATATAATTAAGAGACAGAACTTTATATGCCATACAGATTTTACTTGTAACTTGCAATCTCTCTCTCGGTACTGAGAAATCTGCCTTCAGTGCTTCCCTATAATCTCCAAGGAAAAGAAGTGCCAATTTTCTGCATTTTCTATGATTCATTCAGAAACGGTAGGTATATTTCATATACAACCGGTCCGTAGATGATATGTGTTTCTGGAGATCCTCTATCTATTTAATAATGTATACAAAGACTATAAAAATTAAATGTTAATAAAAAAAGAAGCGCTAAAAGGGGAATCCCTGTAATAATCATTTAACTTGGCAGTAAGTAAAATGAATAAATTATTTAATGTTATAAAGCAGAATAAATTAGTTACGGTCACGAATAAAATAGCCTTTATACGCCCATTGAAGCTGCGATCTAAAAAAATTGACCACAACTGGAGTCGAACCTGCCCTGGCCTTTGAACTTTGATTGAAATTGAATTATAGTAAAATTAAGAATTATAAAGATCTGGTTTTGACGTTGACGAAAATGGTGAAAATAAACGGAAAGGCGGTCAAGTCCGAGTTGGACTTGAATATTGAAGGTTCCGTATGCTTTTCAGGTTTCTATTTTACGTATTCTTAAATTTTATGTAAATTGCTTATGAAATCGCAAAATCGCGTATGTTTTGATCGTATTTAATATATTTGAAAAATATCAGTTTTTTTATATTATCATTTCGTATTTTAATATACTGGCTGTGTTTGAAGGGACAAAATAGAATTTTATGTTTTTTCGTAGGTAAGTAATTCCAGAAATCAATATCTTTCGATAGACAGAGAAAAAGAAGGCTTATGGGAAGAAGACTTGATACTCAGTTTTCTTTCATTTGAAATATGTACTAAAACTTTTTTTTATAGCTTCATGTTGTATCCCGAATATGGAAAGATGGGCAGAGAAAAACTGGTGTTAAGACACTATGTTCTATAATTTTCAAGACGATTGATAATGAGTGGTGAAATTCAACACACCACTTTTTACCAGAGCAAGTCCGCAGCTGCGAGTGAGAATTGAACCCACAACTGACACGCTTGCAACTACTGTGACTTAACTACAATATAATGCACAATATAAGACTGCTGCTGTAAATGTTAAATTAAAAGTAGTTTTTAAAACAGGTCACCAGAGAACAATTATTATGTGAAAATTTTAATTAAGACAATATTTCTAAGGTTTCTAAAAATATTCTAGCAGAGTCTTAGAAATCGCGCCTCTTAAATTATTTTCATTTAGTTTTAGAATATTACATTAAATACTGAGGAATAATTATTGTTCTAATAATTAGACAAAGTGTAGAGTTGAGTTCTGCTACTCAACACGATATTTCTTGAAAATTAGGCGGTGTTTAGGGAACAGATTGTACTAACACTCAAATCCCTCTGCCTACCTTGCTATATATAAGAGCCAATCGAGCAAGAAATGGAGAACAGGCTGTCTGTACCTAATTCGTTATGCATGGAGCAGAAGTTGAAAAAACAAAATAAAATCAGTAACCTGTAGAGTTTATACGACAACAAAAACAATCAATTCATCTTAGCGTGACAGAATAATAATATATACAATAGTATATATGCTATAAACAATACTTTTAATTATGTATAAACGTTCTGAAAACAGTAAAAGTGGTCATTTTGTAATTAATATTAAGATTTTATAAGCGATATATCAATTAATGTTGTTTTGTTTACAAAGTTTTAAGAATAATCTTATTAACAATTAATATATTCCTTTTTAATAATTACAGATAGAGTGTCTTCACTAAGTTATTTTTGCCTATGCCGCTATAAAGCAAACATACAAAAGATATATTATTACTTAGGTATTAGTAGTATTGGGCTGGGCAATGATATCATCACATGATTGTAGCCATTCATAGATTAGAAAGATAACTTTTACAAAATATATTTACATAATTGTAAGATATCACAGAATAACTCGTTTCATTACTAGAAGAGCCGGATTTAAATCCTTCAGATGGATTTAAGTTTACAAGACCCCTTTCTAGGCATATTCAATTTCCAGCGTAAGACCCAGTTGATTAAGCCAAGCCTTCATGTTGTTAGGCATTTACTAAGGTTAAGTATACTTGTACTATTAAATACTTACATATACATAAGATAGACGTTTCTTAGGTAACTAGTTATAGATATTTAAAAAAAAAATGTTATGAGATTTTTCGTTTTCTTACTTTGCTTACGTG
This sequence comes from Heliconius nattereri, assembly GCA_013403645.1. Classification (NCBI taxonomy): domain Eukaryota; kingdom Metazoa; phylum Arthropoda; class Insecta; order Lepidoptera; family Nymphalidae; genus Heliconius; species Heliconius nattereri. The sequence goes on from JAAIXI010000254.1 coordinate 5,513,557, forward strand.
GACTATAAAAAAAATCTTTTTTCCTTTCTTTTAGGTATTTCCTGTCTTAGCGTAGTTCAGCATTTCTCAATGTACATGGTAAACTTCAGTTTTCTACGCCCAATACGTAATGTTGAACGACACGTCATTTCCTGCGATTTGTTGCTAAAATGAGCCAAATATATCTTACGCCAGCCAATCTTATAATAGCAAAACCTGAAGTAGGTGACTTATTGATTTAAATATTACTCCCACTGAAAATGGAACCTAGGACCTTCGCAGTCTTCGCATGTCCCATATATAAAATGACATCCACATGGTAACTACTATTTTCAATAGTAAGTAATATGTAATGTCACGTTCCTATCCCATTTCCCCGTTATCTGACTTTCAGATCAGAGGACTTGCACTTGACCCTACAACGTCGATCGGAATAGTAAATATATGCAAAACTAGTTTTATCTGAATTTGAATCGATAGTCGCTAGATAAGATTTTTTAAAATATACTTTTCTAAACATTTTCTAGATTAACAAGAATATTAAATATGGATTCATACATTTTCTCTAAATTTTCCTAGATTAGTAAAATAATAAAAGGTCAAAGGTACTGTACAGTAATATCTGCCACTCTCGTTCCCACCCTCTGTACCTACTTTCCAAATTAGGTCAGCATTGATCACACTGGCTGTCATCAAAATGATTTGTATTCACAAATGCACCTGCTTTATTTATATAAAAATATATTTCTTTAAAAATGCTGTCGTTTCACGTTGTCAGACTAAATGTTAAAATAAATATGATATAGATTGAACGTTATGAAACAGATTCAATAGAATTTTATAATTAATTATTTTTTGAAATGTGAAAAATCTCGTAGTATTGCGTATTATGTTATTTAGACAGAGGGAACTTAGTGTTGAGAATTTAAGAGACTCCGTTCCTCATGCACCTTGAATGTTGGTTAACCTGAAGGCTGCGCTTGCCTAGTTATCAGAGTGAGGAAATAAAAATATTTCATTCAGACGCCACCCTGCTGAATATTACGTACTATGTTTATGTACTATTTATGCTTATACATGCTTTATTTTTATTGTGCTTTAATTATTGTGCCCGAATATCTTCATATATCCTCCAGGAAGTGACGACAATTTCAACGATATTTTTTATTTTCAATATATTTTTTCATAAAATTGGTTAAACATACATGTCGTGTAACGTTACTCACATTTAACTATCTAATCATAGAAAATTACCGACAAATTACATATTAACATGAAGAACCATTTTGGTAATCATAATCATCTCGTTATACCTAATGTGTAATAACTTTATTGCTTCCTTGTTATTTATATTAGACTAGTAGTTGCCCTGAATTTACGTGAACTTTAATGCGTAAAATGAAAAAAAAAATGATTCCCGTTTTCGTACCAAATTCGAGAATTTTGTCTCTTAGTGCTCCTCTACACTCTCTAATCTACCTTTCAAGTCCAGAAGTTTCATCTGGGCATTGAATCAAAATGTTAATTGAATGAATAAAGGAAGAATTAATAGAATAAGACCTAGAAACGATCTCGCATTCGATGCCCGGGTTAAGCCAAAAGTTAACTACAAAAAAAATATTACGTTGATAATGTTCATATTTTTACCTTGGACTTATATGTTCATAATCTTTTCATTGAGATAATTAACCGTCTAATCTTTTAATATCTAAATATTTTTATAGTTGCGTTTTATTGGTATGTAAATTGTACGAGAACGTGAATTCTTAATTGGTGGTGTATTTAATGCGAATAAATCTGTATATGGCTATTGTATAACTGTTTAAGGCCACATGGCCCATCGGCACAGTGCTTGACTGTAAACGCGGCGGTTGCAAGTTCCCTATCGCGGGAATGGATTATTTTCTATTGTTTTATTTTTGCTATCCATGATCTACCTTAGACCGAAATAGTATCATTTGGTAGTAGTTTGTTGTTTAAACATATAACATTTTAGAAAATCACGCTAAAACTAATAAAAAAGTATCCTAGAAAAGAAAAAAGGGCAAAAATATTTTTTTAATTCGAATTTCGAATATTCAACGTTTTAAAAGTCTAAAGACAGAATAACTTTCTTTTGCCTCTACAGTGTAGTAGGTATTCTAAATATAGCAGGGGAGGCAGAGGAAACCTAGTATTAAGAATAAGATACTCCGTTCTCCATTTTGTCTAATAATAATAGTATAATGTGTAGGTATATCTCAATTATATTCACGCTTGCCTTGACTTCATTTTTCATTTCCTCATATCCGACTATAATAATTATGTATCTAAATAAGTAATTAATCTTGGAATGAATGCTATTTGACTTTTATTTGTTTTCTTTAGATTAGGTTTTTACTTTATATTAAATGTTATTGCAAGTAATTTTTATAATATTTAGTTTGCGTGGATTCTAAAACATTAAGATTTTAATTTTTACTAGGCCAACAATTCAAACTAGGCCTAGAACTAGACACAATTATCTGTAGATATTTACTTCCCATAGGAATTTTGAGATATACTTTTTTAGTGGTACCATAGCATCCCCAAGAAACTTTGCCAAATATCTAGTAAATTCTTTCCACTATATTCTATCCAGTAATTACTTTCTATATCCACTAAATGCGGTTGACCGTTGTCTGTCAGACACTGATGAAGGTAATACAAATTACTTAACACTTAATTGTGCAGTTCTAGCTGGCGAAGCCGCGAGCGGGCAAGTTTAAAATATTTTTTGACTTTACCTGGGAAACATTATTTAGTTAAAAATAAATATATAATTTAAAGTGCCACCACAACCACTGTCCATTATAAGTTTAATTAATTAAAGGCGACAAAAAATACAATTTAAAAGTTTTATATTGTGTTCAAAATTACCAAAATGCTTCGACTAAAAATTACGGCAGCTTCAGCGAACGGTCCCGGTACAAGTTTTGCGAACTCTCGTTTAGTCGCTTCGCCATTTGAATGCTTCTGGTAAAATTCGATTTATCAAATACCTTTTTTCTTTTCCCACAAAAAAGAATGGAACTATATTGCAGTTTGCTTAAAACGAAGCGAAGTTTGAAACTGAAAGTTCATCAAAAGTGATCGTGAAAATCGTCGGCAGTAAAAAAAAGAATGATTTAGTTAGTCACTTTAAGATTTTTTAAGAGTGCTAATTTTTGGGAGAATTGAAAATAAAAATAATCATTAACAAATATAAACTTAAATGTGGGGGGACAACGGCGCAGTGTCTGTCTCTGTTCGATTCTCATTCGGAGAAATTTATTATTCCCCGTACCGGTAACAAGACAAAGCGCCGTATAGACTCGATATCCAAATATCTCGAAAATTTGGCGTCACAGAACAGAGTGTCTTAACACTGCTTCATAAAGTGTGAAACTAAAAAAACTTCCGTTTCCGTGAAAAGTATTTCACTGAATTATGAAGCATTGCATGTTGAGTGGCGGAATTTAATGCTGCGCTTGTCCTTTTTACCAGAGCGAAGAATTAAATTATTAAATATTTCATTCCCTCCTTGTGGGTTCGAACCCACACCACCGCCGCGTTCCACTCACACCCTTGTGTCCCTGCGCCGCGGCGGCCTCTTCATTGACACAGTGTCCTAAATATCAAATTAAAATCATCACATTCTTCTCTCAAACATATTATATGTGACAAAAAATGTAATATCCGCTTATTAGTTTTTTATGAAACGTAACACAATACATATTGTTTTTTTTTCTGTAACAACAAAATTGCTAACAAGTAAGAGACTATGTATAAAACAACTTCGTCCAAAGCGTATTCTGAGAAGGTCGAGCACGTATATTTATGTTTGTTTATTCAAATACTTAAAGAATTTTAATTTAAAAAGTATGTTATATTATATTAGACAATTATTATTATTATTATTATTTATAATTAAAAGATTATGTCACCAGCTCTCGAAAGCTACGCTACGCTCTCTAACGTACGCTTTAGTGTGGCCTTGAGTTCCGCCACTCAACAAGCAATATAAGAAAATTCTGCGGAAAGTGGGGAACAGAATGTGAAACTAGTACTCCCCTGCATATCCGACCACGGAATACAGTGGTGGAAGTGACTTTTCTTATTGCCTCACCACAGTCAAGAAAGAAGAAAGAAGAAGAAATGGATTTGTTTTGACATTTCATATAATTAATATAAGTTTCATATAAGTAAATGTTTCTTGTATTCATTCTGTTATGAGACAACGGTCCTCATAAAATAAATTTCCCTGAACATCTCATTTGAAAGGGTCCGAGTTGGGGCCCAATATTTTACGAATCCCTTCTAAAATGGTATGTCTAATGTTTCTTAATATTTTGCAAAATGTTTCTAAAATAAAATTGTTTTGAACATTTAACGGTGTTATAATATTTTGAACTTTTATATGCAATATTTGAAGCCTTGGCCTTAACATTGGAAGTTTCTTTAGGAAATATAACGATGTGCTTTTGAAATATAGGTTTTTTAACTTTCATAATCTTATAGACATTCCGTCATAACAAATTTTGGACATTTCGGTATTAGCGTGATAGTTATATTTTTAAATATTTTATATGAAGAATGAACCTAATATGTACAATTTTAGTTATTTCATTTATTTTATGCCCACAGTTAATTTTTTTTATAAATTAGCGAATATTATACTTAACCACTTTTTTTAACTATTTTACTACTTCTGCCTACTCGTATGTGCGGGATATAGCTTGAAGCTTATTTATTTTAATTTTAGTTCAATCTATATATATTTAAGAATCATAATGATACAACAATTAGGAGTGCGTGTAATTCAGATTCTTAGATTTTATTACATATTTACTTAGTTACGGCTCGACCTAACAAAAGCGTGCTATAAAACAGTATATAATACAAATAATATTTTATTTTAAGCCTTACATGCTTCTACATATCCTCCTTCGATAAAAAAGGGGTGTTTAAATTTAGGAATTTTACGCAGCAATTTAGCTCTACTCTTTTAAAAACTTCTCTTCGTATTGGACGACGACGATGCAAAGAGCACAAATAAAACAACTAACAGACTTTTAAGCAATTGTTCGTTTCAGTGTAAAAGTTTACAGCAGTGTCGTCACAGCGACACATTACGAGGGACGTTTTTTATTTGGCTAATGGAAAAAATTTAAAAATGCATTTGTAGATACTTTCCATTTAAATTAACATTAGCTTTTTGAATATAGTATTTATTAAGAAAATCGATGTAATTTTGGCGACTTATTAAATGATATATTGACCCGTGGTGCAGGGGACGCAAATACTATATGTAGATTAAACTGTAATAAAATAAATATAAATTTGTATTTTAACATTTCATATCATTGGTATTTATTGGCAGGTATATGTCTTACTTGGGAAAACACATTTTATAAATAGAAATAATTATACCTCCGACGGAAATACGAACCCTCATGCACAGTGATCAATGAAGTAGAAAAAAATATACAACAGTAGCTTCAAGTTAATACCATATATTTATATTGTTTATTGTTTTTAGGCATCCTCTGTTTTCATGGTTTTTTTTATTTTATGTATATATATACACACACACACGCACGCACGAGTACAACATATTATACACACATATTACAAAATGTAATATCCTTAAATAACTTTTATTTATATATATTTATATAATATATATAAGCATACATATTACATAATATATTATAAACTACTTTCTCGAACATTTTACAAGTAATGTTTATAAGTACGAGTATATATATGTTCCTTGCCCCAACTCCCAAGTGAACGGGTTCTCGTATTGTATGTAATTACCGGAGCGGTTTACGCACGAACACGTTTTAAATTTACTACTGTGCGTTCACATTTACCGCTTTTTATTTGAAAATACAAGTTTTTTATCCAAATTTATATATATATGTATGTATATATATGTAGATTTTTACATTATAACGTTATGTTTCCCAGTAATGTATTTACTGTGAGTTAAATAGTGGCGGTCTTTAAGTCTTTCATATAATAAAAATGCATTCCTCCGAGTAGGAATCGAACCGACGACCGTCACATTTACAATCACACTGCCTGCTTGCAGGAGCGCCATGACGAAGGCCTCATTAAAATGTATGTACATTGTAGAAAAAGTAATGTCAAACACGTGTGTGTTCCACAAATCAGTCAGGTACCTAGTAAGGCGTAACTCCGGTACGTCAGATAGTAACTCACTCACTGACTCAATGGATGTGTAGGTTTTAAGCAAATTGTCTCGTCGCTTAGCAAATTGCTTCGTATAACACGTTTAAATTTGTTTGCTGGACATTGTAAAATATGTGGAGATATACCTTTTTTATCGTTATTTAATTCTTTTTATTTCTCCGCTCTAGTAGTAGCTGCGCTGCGTTGAGTTCTGCCATCCACCAGACCTTCAGCCGTAAATATTTATATATGTCTATGTAATACGAATAAATGTTCACTTGACAATGGATTTGAACACTTAAAACTTCAATAAAAGCAATACATATAATAGAAAACCGGATTTCTTAGATTTCTGAAGTGTCGTAAAATGAGACTCTCAAACTATCTCCACCATTAAAGTTGGACGCTTTGAAATCACTTTGCTTTCTGTTAAAACGTAAAAGTTAACAATAGTCTACAAAATTTCAGCACAAGAACATTTTACTCTATAATAGTAAATAGTGTTAAAGATTTTTCAGTAGAGATTAGAATAAAAATGTTTTTAATACAATTTATAATTCCGCCACAAGTGAAAAGCAGATACGGAAATATAATTCTTGTTGGTAGACTAGAGGAACCTAATGTAGGTTGCCCTAGCCTAATCTATATACTTCCCTGTTATGCTATTACATTTCATAAAGTAAACAATATTTAATAATATTGTTAAGTGTGAGCATTCCCCTAAGCGGAAATAGAACATATCACCATCGTACACATGCATCAAATATATTAAAAACATTTAATTTCTTTAGATTTTTTTTAAACCTATGACGTTTGCATCTAGCAAAAGGGGCGCTAAGATGTTTTCTCAAGCCAAAGAGCATTTACAATGTCATACTTAAGAATACAGGTCAAGAGAAGGCCTACACTAGTTTTCCTTAAAAATTGGTGCAGATGCTAAAAACAAATACAGTATACTGTTTTTTTAAATATTATACGAGTATATATTAGCCTTACGCTTTACCTCTCTTTTTCATTTCATCAAGTGGGAATCGAACCAACTATTGTCGTCATTTGCAGTCAGAAGCGTTTCATCATTGTTTTTGGCGTAAATACTAATAGATTTCTAAAATTATACTAACATATACCTACTTAATTTATGATTTAGGTACTATTATAATATAAAATAATATAACTTCGCCCATTCAAATGTTTTTATTCGGCCGACTACGTGCATCTATCAAGAGACGCGGAAAAACACATTAAAATGTTAATAGCACGTCAAACTCAGGACCTTCCGAAAATTGGAAATGTAATTAGTATTTAAATCTTCGCTGTGGAAGTATTCGTTCAAATATCTTACAAAATTATGTTTGGTAATTCAGTATAATTGTCAAATTACTCGTAATTGGTGTCGTGGCTTTGTTGAAATGTATTTTAAGCAGCATTGTTTTACTGAAATTCAACTTCCCTGTTCAAAGACAAGTAAACAAGGACAATGATAGAGAACCTAGTGTTAGTCGTTGTCAATATTTTACCGTATACATTTCGGCGAGTGTGCCCTTGATTTGCATAGCTTAATTCCCCCAGCCCCTTTTTACCTTAAAACTTCTAGGAATACAGCTTCACGCCATCCGTACATGGTAGAAACTCCTACCGTACGAACGAAACGCTTTGAGGCTACATTCTTCACTGCGAGAGATTGGAACTCATTGCCGGCATCTGTATTTCCTAAGACATACAATATGAGGGTCTTCAAAATCAGAGTGAATAGGTATCTGCTAGGCAAGCGTGCCACACCGTAGATAGCATCAACGCTTACCAGACTTGATGCGGTCAAACGCAAGCCTATTTAATATAAAAAAAAGGACACATTCCTTACTTTCACTTCAATTTTGGAGACATTGCATGTTGAATGGCGGAACTCAACTTTACGCGTGAAAACAATTTATTCCCCCAAGTGAGTATTGAGCCCACAACCGTCGCCAAGCCGACACAGGTCACGACGATCTCTTCGTCTTTTTATAAGATTGCTAAGACCTAATCAGGAATTTTAAACATTCAGAAGGCTGCGAATTTCCACGATAAAAATCGACATGAATTCCATGTCAATTCTCTATCACTTTCTTATTTGAACTTTCAAGGAGCGTTATTGAAAATTCAAGTATCACTTAACTCCATTAATTGTTAACGTAATACGATAATATTAATACAAATTATCTATCTATATTTATAGTTCTGTACTGTATTATAAAGTTCAAGAGTTTGTTTTGAGGACGTTTCGGCCCGGTGCCACTGCTATTCGTTATCAAAGCAAAGCGCGGCGTTGATCGCAACTGCTTAACGCGTACTGCTCACAGAATTCGGCGGAAAGTGGGGAACGGAAGTGCCTTAATGAAAACGGAGCGTCTTAACACTAGGTTCCCAGGTTTCATCTGTCTACTCCTTTATATTTAGCCTCAAGGTAAAAAACTATATACAACGTTTTTTTCTTAACTTAACGTTAACTTCACGCCGTATCCCGTAAATTTCAGTATAGGCAGCGGGTACCGAGAGTTTGTCTATGCTCGTATAGAATATTTGTAATAAATTAATTACCTGTTTCTATTTATAAACATATTTTTAAATATGATTTCCTATAAGGAAGCTGATATGTGTATATTTTATTAAAACAATAATATCTTCTAACTAATAATTGAACAATTTTAAAGTAAATTAATATATACCTAATATATCTAATTCATCTAATAATGTAAAAAATTGCTTGCCCAATAGCATATCTACAATAAAATATAAGAATGTAAGATGGAATTGATACCGAAATGAGAAACGATCCACTTAACGGTAATAAAGGACTGGGTTTTCAGTCATGAAATTAATGGTTGACCTTTTGATCTCAGTAGCGAGAGCATCAGTCAATGGAAACGAAAAGTTTACTTTAGCTATCAATTTAGTATATGAACAAATAACTGTATATCTGCGATTATACTGTTATTGTACTATATAATAGTAATTCATTTATGTGAGGTCAAATGAAAAATATTAAGAGTTTTGTATAACACATTCTAAGGTTCAAGGCAAGTTTGACCACAGGTGTAGTGGGTTTTAACATGTACGTGCTTTCAACCTTCATTTCTTCCCCGAGGAAATGGAATATTTATTCAATTTTATATTTTCATTTGCTTGCTCTGGGTTGGCGTAAAACTCGGCGTTGAGATCCGCCACTCAGCATGCATTGCCTCCAGAATTCAGCGGAAAGTAGGTAACGGAGGGTCTTAACACTAGGTTCCCTCTGCTTACCTTTATATACAGCGTGAAACTGATAAAAAAAATTAAGCTTTTTACTGACTTAACAATTTTCTTTTTCTATTCCCAGGGTCTTCGAATAACAACTATAATTGGATCGTTTGGGACATGCGCAGGCGCATGGCTCAAGGTCTTCTCCGTGCCCCAAGACATGTTCTGGCTTGGCTTCACTGGACAGACTGTAGTGGCTGTATCACAGGTCTTCATTTTGAATGTACCCCCACGCTTGGCCGCCGTCTGGTTTGGAGCTGATCAAGTGTCATCTGCTTGCAGTATCGGTGTATTTGGGAACCAGGTAAGAACGTAACGTATGCTTTCTTTTTCTTGGCAATAAAAAGGATTTTGTTAGTAAAATTAAAACATTGTTGGAAAAACAAATCTGCCATGATAATACATATAAGAATAAAATAATAAATATAATAAAACTATTATGACATTAATTTAATTTCTCTTACTTTTACTTAAATTTAGTAGAACATTTACATTTAGCAGAAGATGTAAACCCCATTTAAACCCACTTAAATAGGTTCTTCTATGAACTCCGTGTACTTCTATGAACTATACGTGTGTTACTGACAAATAAAAAAGACGAATAAGAATATATATCTGGATTACAATTACATGATAATGAAATGATTCGCCAATTAAACAGCAAATATAAAACACACCTCACATATTATTAATATAATTTGTATTATTCATTTATTTTGTTAAGTAAAGGAAAAATGGTAATATTCTTAATGCCGTCGTATTTCTTAATGCCATTTAAGGATTTTCCCTTATCGTTTAATTGTAGAAGAGAAATTATAGCAACCCGTCTTATAATGTTAATAAAGTAACAGGTAGGTATACAATCCTATCATATTTTATCTACATTAATCTACATTAATTATCCTTCAAACGCAAAGAAAGTTTCTGTTTTATCACTTGGCCCTCTGATTATTTGAAGCATTCATAGTGCAGTTATATATGGTCGTAGGTTTGATTCCCATTAGGGGGAGGATTATATTGATGATAATTGTTTTGTTTGTTTTATTTCTTTGTATACAATTATAAAGAAAGTGGAGAACAGAATGTCTCAACGCTAGGTTCACTCTGTCTACCCTATGCCTAGCTATGCTAAATAAGCGTAAAGTAACTATTTTACCAAAAGATAAAAAGTATATAACGTATATTTTCAATTTTAATGTATTTATCTATGTAATTTATTCAAATGTAATGTTTTTGCATTCATTTTCACGAGGACAACCGATCAATAAACATATGGTAATTTTTCGGGGACAATGTGAAATAATAATATGTTGATGAAATTATTTTTCCAATTCTCCCACAATGGCCTGGGGAAACGCGATAAGGAACGAAGGGACGCGGTCCTCGCGTAATGTACAGCGGGGAAGGGGACTGTTTGAGAATTGTTATAGAAAAAAAATACGATACAATAAAAATACGTTACAATAATATTACGTTTTTTTTCGGAGAATTTAATTTGATTTTGGCCTAGTATCGAGGCATGGAGTTCCAACACGCAATGCCAGAATTTGGCGAAAAGCGAGGAACGGCAGTGTTTTAATGGTAAGATATATAGGGACTAGGAACAGAGTGTCTTAACACTCAGTTCCTAGTCCCTATATATGCAATGCATACGTATAGGTACATTTGTAATAAAACATTTGCGACGCTACACTACATTTGTAGTTGCAATGACAAATCATAGTATTATCCCATTACGCCGAATACATTCGGAAACGCTTATCCAATTGAGCATGGGGGGAGGTCTGGTGTGATTTTATTCATCTGTCCTAATAAATTTAATTTCGCTAGGAAGGGTTACTTACGGTTGCAATGCATGCCTGTATTTCCTAGGTGTATTATTTTATACTATTTACTATGTTTTAAGCGGCCGTCGTGGCGCCACTCAACAAGCAATGCCTCCAGAATAAGTCAGAAAGTAGGGAACCGAGTGTCTTAACACTAGGTTCCCTCTGCCTACCCTGCTGTGTGCGGGATACAGCGTGAAGCTGATTTATTTATTTACTATGTTTTATAGCTTCACGCAGTATATTAGAATGGTACAGCGCCACTTTTGAAGATATCTTATTTTTTTAAATGGAACCGTAGCCTCTGCGCCACGACGAGCTCCTAACCTATTTTAAAATTAATAAGACAGTCCTGATCTATGAGCAACTGGAATGTGTCATTTTCTAATATCGTGATTATATGTCATCACATAAATGCATATTAACTTTGTATTTCAGATAACAATAATACGATACAAACAAAGTATTTTATCACTTGGCTGACTGTTCGTTTCTAAAGCTATATAAATATTTATTTCTTGCTATATTATGATAACGTTATATGTTGTTTTCTAATTCCCACAGATACCCTCGTTGTGCTAGAAGTCAATGTATGACGTGGGATTTGAACTCGTTACTCATATATAAACAATGTTCAATAAGTAACAATTTTAAATGAAACTCTTTAATTAATTAATCACGTTTATCCTATCCTATCCTATCCTATACCTTATAAAACAAAGTCGCTTTTCGTGTCTGTCTGAACTTTCTTCTTCTAAACCACCCAACGGATTTTGATGCGGTTTTCTCCATCAGTTCGAGTATTTTTCAGGGAAGATTTATATATAGTTTATTATTTGTACATTCTTATGTAAGTTAACATAAATAAGATAAATGTGTATAAAGTCCTACCCGTTGATACACTTTCGCGCATGCGCTGCTTTAATGGTAAGTACTACATGAAAATAATGTACTGGAGTATTATTTCTCTTAATAAGATCTACAAAAAAGTCCGCGACAGCATATTCGTATCTTTTAAGGATAACGTGTAGTGATCATATTTCTGTCTAAAAATAGTAATTTCAATATATTTTTTATTGTGAGGGATATTTTTCCATAATGGTATTAATCCTTATCCTTTAAAATACTTTATTAATTTTCTACGTTAAACGAAGATAAAATTTGCTTTTTACACTATTTCGAAATTGCGAATAGTTTTAGAGAAAAACGCATTTAATTGTTGACACATCCCGCCGTTGACACATCAGCTGTATGTTACTCAAGTTTCACTTATCCCTTACTCTCAGCATATAAATAAGTATATTAGTTACGTTGGCCATTTAATGTAGATCAAAACTGTCTTTTACTGTTTTTCATTTTAATAAGTACTTTAGAAGTTGTTACAATATCAAAAAATCCTTGCTGCGAAACGGCTCGCCACTCGCCATGCGTCCCGCGACGTTTTGCTTATACAAGCGCGTCCGCCGCGCCCGCCTGCCTTACACGCATCGGTGGTTCAGTGGTAGAATGCTCGCCTGCCACGCGGGCGGCCCGGGTTCGATTCCCGGCCGATGCATTCTATTTAATTTTCCTCACAGGCAGCCACGTAGTGCTTGCTTTTCATCAGGGACAGAATACCCTCTTCAGCATTAACCACAAGCTCGAAAAAAAAACCCGCCTGCCTCTATAGCAACGAAGATTTAGATGCGTTTGCACGTATTGGATAATTGGAGTTGAATGTATTATTTCAGCGCGATATATTTGGTTTCATATTTTTTGTAGTAGTTATTAGTAGGTAGGCTTTTGTTTATAATTTCTACCGTTTAAAAATAGTCATTTAACTATCTAAAAATAGTCATTTAAATATATTTTAATAAGTACTTGAAAAGATTAGTAGCACAGATTTAAAATTACGGTACCTACTAAAAAATCCTTGCTGTGTAAAACAATTGGAAAATCCTTATTGAAACTACGAAAATGCGGGTTGAATTAGGGTTTAATTAATTTTCACATTATCTTAAGTGCTTTGCAAACATACATTATATGAATAATTCAGTAGTTAAAGCGGGCGAAGCCGCAAGAGGGTCGCTAGTTTAGTATAATACATTTTTGGACACCAGGAACCATTTTTGGTAGACCGAGGTGGCATCCGTCTGTCAGTTAACATAATTATTATATCAATCTACCGGCAAGATTTCGTAATGGCCTGGACTCTTGCAGAATCAGAAGTAATATCCAAGAACACTGGTTCAAATACTAGCCGAATTACGATCATATGTCTTACGAGTACGTATGTATGTTAGTTACTAGCGGCCCACATGCGGGTTTGTCCGCTTAAACATATTCTTATATTATAGCCAAATTTTACAAAATATTTACATATACTGTATGTAGCCTTATGTATAAACTTTGTAACAGTGAATTTTCATCAAAATCCATTCATGAAAATAAAAAAAACATCCATCCATCCTCACAAACTTTCAAATTTCTAATATTAGTAACTTAGTAATACATACTTACATTATTTTCTTTTCAGTTAGGAGTAGCCCTCGGGTTCCTCCTGCCACCTATGATAGTACGTTCTCAGGGTACCGTAGAAGAAATTGGAGCTGATCTGCAGTTCATGTTCTATCTCGTTGCTGGCATTACGAGCGTGCTGTTTGTGTTCATACTTTTATGTAAGTAAAATTATATATTTTGTATAACACCAGAGGTGACGTTAAAACCATGAGGACCCACCGAGGACGAGGCTAAAGAGGCTTTAGCTACCTCGATAGGGATAAAGCGTAATGCTCGATAGGGATAAAGCGTTTTTTTAAAGAAATAATTACAAGTACGTCATTGATAACAATAAAAATATTCTTTTATATTTACTTCTATAGCTTAGAACGATAAACGATAAATCCTACTAGGAGGATTTTACCTACTTAGTAGGATTACTTTATAAATGATACCTACATAACATTTGTATTTAATATTGATCTTTACTAATCATCTTTACCTACCTGCCGGAAATCTGTGTTATTCTTCTTGAACTGCAAAAATTAAGTCGCTACAACTATATATATATGTGCTCTAATAACATTTAATCCATATCTAAATAAAAGCAAAGTAGAGGGTATTTTCAAAACGGAGAATGGAGCAGTAGACACATTGCCTGACAATAAATGTGACTGTTGTAGATTCGATTCGCACTTGGGGGGATTAAATATTTGCATTTCTTCATTCTGGTAAATAGACAAAGCACATGTTAAGTATCATAACTCGTCTCGAAAATTCAAAAATCTTCTCAAAAGTCTCGAAAATTGTTTGATCAGTGGGGTACGGAGTGTCTTAACACCAAGTTCACTCTGCCTACTTTGCTATACGCGGGAAAATCCGTAACTGTAAATATATAAAGCAGAGAATATCTTAGTAGTGTGTCTCTCCTTTGCCTTTCCTATTTGCGAAATAAGTGGAAAATCTCATTTTTTTTTGTATACAGTCTTCAAGGCGGCACCAGCGACTCCACCGTCAGCAGCAGCAGACTTCGGCTCTAGTTTGGACTCTAACTTCTTCCAGTCAATTAAGAAGTTACTAACTAATAGAAATTACATCCTGCTTCTCATTTCTTATGGCCTCAACGTCGGAGTGTTTTATGCTATATCGACACTCCTCAATGAATTAGTGCTCACTTATTATCCGGTAAGATTTAATAAGAGAATATTATTAATACGATTCTTAGAAAATGTGTAAAAAAATTTGACTTAAACCTGGGCCTCTAGGAAACCGTACAAGCACTGTCTCCATTCTGACATGACATGTCGCAATGTCTTTAAAATTGGGCGGTGCGTGAAATGGAGTGTCTTAACACTAGGTTCCCTCTGCCTACTCTGCTATGCCATATAGCAGCTTCTAAGTTGAATTTATAGGGCCAAGCCCTACTCAAAATGATTTTATATTTCGAGATAAGTGAATAAATTTTTACCTATCTGAATATTTAAAACATGGCAAATATACAGACTTGAGGTGAAATTTGTAAAGTTCTCCTAAGGCACTTCATAACCAGTTGACGATGTCCACTTAAGTACAGCCTATTTACAGATTCAGGTATATTCCATATTAATGAGAAAGTTTAAAGTAGTCTTCTGAATTAGATTTTTTTTATTTTTACTTTTTCTCGTCTGTCACATTCTAAAAAGTGGATGGAAGAACTGATATAGCTGTTTTTAGCAGACATTTTAAAGATACGTATGATTTTATTGTTTCCTCATAAAAAAAAATATTTCATTTCTTACTAAATTGCGTAAATATTCCTATATATATTTATTCTCTATTTATTGACTAATCCTTCAGTTCCCTGAGAGTACCCTCGAGACTATCCCGTTTGATTTACAATTAATGTTGTATATTAAATTAAATATTATATATTTGAACTTTATTAACCCACGTGATGCCTAGGTAAGTAAATGACAGATGTTTAAAGTAGATTTTTAATTAAATAATTATTATTCAGGGAGCAAACGAAGACGCTGGACGTATAGGCCTAGTCATAGTAGTGGCCGGTATGGTCGGGTCGGTAGTATGTGGCCTCATCCTGGACAAAACCCATCGTTTCAAAGAAACCACACTGGCCGTGTACGCCGCTACTGTAGTCGGCATGATTATATTCACATTTACTCTCGATTGTGGTTATATAGGTGTTGTCTACTTCAGTAGTATTATTCTCGGGTGAGTAAAATGACAAATACTTATAATTATTAATATTTCATTGAATTCATGCATAGTAAAGTATCAAACGTGGTAGAATATTTAATTACCTAAATGGAGCATAGCTTTCGTGACGTAGTGGAAGGGTTTGATTGAAAAGCGATGGTTACGGGTTTGATTCACACTCGAGAGAATGATTATATTTAAATTATTTGCCTTTTCTCGCTCTAGTAGACGTATGCCTGTTGTCTAGACAAAGCCCGGCATTTCCTTCCTTAATTTAGGTGGTACATGTCTACAAATAAAGATCAGTTCAAAACTTAAATCAGTGCCCCCTGAACAATGTCTCTAGATACCCGTGGTTGGTTAAGATACCTTGTTCACCATGTACCATTTAAATTAAAGGAGGCATTGTCATAACACTAGGCTTTCTCTGCCTGCCATGACAGAGAAAGGCAATCGTCTTTATTAAGGAATCGATTTCTGTTAATGATTGATTTCTAATGATGATTCTATTTTCAATATCTATAGAAAAACTATAAAAATTAAATATGGAAAACTATTAATCTGGGTTTTTCTATCACTTAATGAATAAAACATTTATGTTTGTGCAACAGGAAAATGCTTAAATACTTATCTTAGACCTTGAATGTTTAAAGTATCTTTTTGCGTATGGAATAACTTTAAAACGAGTTTTATGATGTTGTAAGAAAAGATTGTTGAAGAAGTTTATTTTTTGCATTTGTAGATTCTTTATGGCCGGTTACTTGCCTGTTGGTTTCGAATTTGCTTCCGAAGTCACTTATCCGGAACCCGAGGGTACTACTTCTGGAATACTGAACGCTTGTGTGCAGGTAATGCAAATTATATATCAAATCAAAATATTATTTCTTTAATTAAAGCATTACAAATACTTTTGAATATCCAGTTACATAAAAAAGTTAGCAGTATCACAGGAAGCTATCACCGGCTCAGCAGTTCTAATGGTAAAGTTAAAATTCTGGAGGTTTTGGACTTCATAAAAATGTAAAGCCAAAATGATTTCTCGGTCTAATTAAGCAAATTATATAAGTGTTAAAAGTTTAAATTCTTACTAAAAATGTTGTACTTATTATTGTTGACCATGAAAAGTACGGATATATGATGTATAAAATTCTAATGATAATAATAAACTTAATGTCGTCTTTGACATTAAGTATCTCTAATAGCAATGGAACATTAGCTGAATGTGTAAAAATTTCTTAATGACTTTTGGTTTTATATTGAAAGTACTTCATAACATAATAAATGTTTAATTTATTAGTTATATTTAATTATTAAATTTATTAAATAATATTTAATTATTAAATGTTTTAATTATTTATTATATCTGTAACGATAAAAAAATACTTGATTAATTATAAAAACCTTTTACTTTCTAGGTATTCGGCATCGTTCTAACTCTAGTATTCGAATGGATGCTAAGCACTGTGGGAGATCGTTGGGCAGATTTGGCCATGTGTGCTCTCTTAGCACTCGGTACTGTGGTCACTGCCTGCATCCGCTCCGACTTGAGGCGACAGGCTGCACAGAATAAGGCCTAAGATTTATTTTTAGTTTTACTTTACTTTGTATGCCAAGGAAAATGTCGTAATAAAATATGAATCTCACCTTAATAATATACATAATTATATTTTTTGAAAAGATGAAAATAATAATAAAAAGAAGGTAATATCAGGGGCGGACTAACTCCGTCGGAGGCCCGGGGCGGTGTCGTTGAATGAGCCCCCCAAGTGTAAAAAAAGTTTATATATCACAATTTTTTTTCATGTACAAATTAGTGTGTATGCTTATTTAGTTTACATCTTGTAATTAATGCCTGAGTTAGACTTGCATAAACATAGAAAAATAAAATAGTAAATATGAAAAGTACATGTAGTAGAATTTAGCAAAAAAAATCCTTGTGTCCTCGAGATAAAAAGTCGAATTGGGATAACAAAAGAAGCTATGATCCGTCTAAATAACGTATGGAAGAAAAGAGAAATTTGTAACGAGCACTGATATCCTCCATTACTACCATTTGATAGATAGGTACAGGTGGAGGCAGATCATCTGCTCTAGATGTAAAACCTGATCATTCTCAATTTATAAGCTTAGTTACAATATAGATAATAATTTATCATCTACATAAAATAGACTGAGATCCCAGGACCCCCAGACCTACGTCATTTTAGTAAAGCTGAAATTTTGAAGATTAATAAGTAGGTAAGAGTGTATGCGTACTTAATAACTTGAAAGTGAGGCCCTTTCAAAGATAGCGCCAATTTAAGGTACACGCTCACCTACGTTAAAGTGAAAACGCTCGTATTTTAATATGTTTTTAAGAAAAATGTAAAAAAAATATTATAACCAAACACTTTACTCTTGCCAGAGATCCTAAAGATTGTTTAACATTGGGACAAAATACGCTATACTTCTTCTTCTTCTTCTTCTAGGCATTAATTCCGGCTATTTCCAGGGTTTGCCTTCCTACTCAACCTACTCCATTTTGCACCATTGCTTTCATGTCCTGCATCACAACATCCAACCAGCGCTTCCTTCGGCGTTCGATAGGTCTCACTCCAGGGGCTGATATAGCACTTGCATCCGCGTAACGTGGCCAAACCACCTAAGGCAATGCTCTTGGAGTTTATCAGCTACGTCACGGACTCCAAGACTACCTCGAATGAATGCGTTACGATTGCAGTCTTATCGTTTTACGCCGTACATATACGACCTTAGCATCTTTATTTCCGTGACGTGGAGCTCCTGAATGTGCCGATATAGTGCTGTCCAGCATTCACTACCGTATAAAATAACAGGTATGCAGGATATACAAATATCTGCCGTCACCTCTGCTAGGAACTCAGTCTGTATCGGCTACCACCACTTGATCCGAGGCTTATGTTTCTCGGCTACGGTATATAAAGTAGAACCTCTTCATTCTGCTTTCAGAATGACTCTTTTTTGGACACGCTACAGCCGGCCTGCGGCGCATAGGCACTAATTTAGTTCGTAGTTACGACTTCAATGAGCACCCTTATACGCATCAAGCTATTACAGCGACCATTAGCTTCAAAAATCTGTGGGTGACCCGGTGTATATAAGCCGGTAAACTTGTCCGTTATTGCGGGGCTTATTGCCCTTCCAGCAAGCTTCCTGGGGGAAAGCACACTAGACTCGAAGTCTTATAAGTACATCTGTGAGTTCTCTGCATCGTCCGGTTAGAGGGCCAATATTCCAAGTTGCAAAGCGGAGTTTCTGTCTGGCTACTACCGTTTTTTGTCCGTACTTAACACGTTGTTGCGTTCCATAATAGCGGCGGAGTGCAGTTTTTAAATGGAGCAACTGCCATTTGACATCCAAAACCACTTTGATAAAGTACGCTATAATTTTACATATATTATTTATGGACTATTTTAAGACCCTTGTAAGCACCCAAACCGATCTGATGGCTCAATCATCCTCCCAGACTTCTGGAAGGGCCCCTTCTGGAAGGGGACTTTCACGTTAGTGAGTACGCAAACTTTTATAAAATGACGTCGGCCTGGATGCCCTAGGAACTTGAAGTAAAAAACTACGAAACTGTAACCACATGGAAACTAAATGGGCATTAGAAAGATAAAAGTAACTTTAATGAATATAATGTAAACTACCGGTACAGGCTGCACTAATCTTTGTACTTATTTGTTTATTGGAGGCCCCCTCCAACCTCAAACTTCCTCTTAAGTAGATACTATGTTTTTCAAAGGCTTATTTAGGATTAGATCAAGGGAATTTGCACCATTTGGAGGGCTCCGAGGCCCGAGGCGGAGAAACCCCCCCCCCCCATTCCGTCACTGGGTAATATAGCTGGGCAATATAGCTGGGTTGCTTTTTGACTTTTCCTTGGCAACATTTATATGTTTTATATTTCTAGAATTTTAGCAGTGGGATACTATAGATCATTCCAGAATTAATACTCGGACTAACAAATTAAAAATAACAAAAAGGTTATTTCTATAAAAAAATATATGAACTTGAACAACCTACATACTATTATGTGGATGATAAGAAATATATTTGTTCAATTCTATTGGATTTTAATATATTGCATTTAGCTTAAGAATTGTTATAATAAGGTTTTTAACCATTTGATTAATTGTTTAATACCATATAAATTAAATTTTTAGACTTCGCTTGAAATCGCTTTAAAGCTTATAAAGCTTTAAATTGTCGTCTGTTAATAAAAAACAAACAATAAATAACCATTTGAGATACGCAAAATATACAATTTAGGAGTTTTTGTAGAAATTTTACTAACAATTCTAGATAAATGGGTAGATTTTAATAACTTAAATATTATAAAATATGAAAACGTGACAATAATATAGTGACGAAAATATGAATCGATATTTTATCATATAAGTATGTACCAAGGTAGCCTTTAGAAGTTACAATAATATTTGTGATAGCATAGTTTTACAGTAGAAATTGAGATGAAAAATTAAATCCTTTAAACTATAATACATATTTAATACATTTTAGAAAATTTTTCAAATTCATATTTCAAACGTTTTTATAAACACATAATATGATGACATTGGCGGCTATAAAGATAAATCTATATTCTAATTCTAACCAAGTCATATACTTAGTGAATCATTTTAAAAACTCCACGTTTTTTACAATATTTTCAAAGCTATTATTATTAAGACTCGTATCGTTGCTTCTGCTAAATGCTATATTTATATGTAATACCTACATAAAATATGCGTTTTTTCGTTTTTCCTTGTAAATTATATATTAATTATGGAAGTGCCAAGTTATGTAACAAGAATGTTATCTATAAATTATATGTGGTAGTTTACAAAAGAGAAATTTCTTTAAAATTTAATATAAGTACGTAACTTTTGTTTTAGTTATAGAATACAAATTATGAATAATTATTATAAAGTTGACTCCTAAGGTCTTTTGTGTTTATTTGTGTCTAAGCTATTTTTGGTTCACTTAATAAATTATATTTAAATTACTTAAGTATGTTAGAAATTGCTTTAAAATTATTTAAATAAAGGGGCTGATTACTTTCAACAACATAAACACGTGGTTTTGCATTATACAAAAATAATGAATATACCTTCTTTGTTAATTTAAATTAGATTTTGATGAGTACGTATGTAGTTGTCATTTTTCTTACTTATTAAATATTATATAATAGTATACATTATACATAGATTATTATCACTCTTAAAATACTGTTACAAAACATAATTGATTTAGATGATCTTATGTTTTTTTGGCACCGCTATATTTATTATGCTCAATAATTATTTAATGGCAATTTATTATATCAATAGCAAATGTTATACTATATTTTTTATTTCTAACACTCGTGTGCCTTTAGGGTTTCTTGATCAACACAACGAAATAAGAAATATATATATTTGACAAGTAATAAAATGTGATTTTTTTAAATTGCAAATGCACATATTAATATGATAGTTCCTATGCTCCTTCATGTATTCAGTTATTTAAAAAAGGCTTGTGATTTTATTTTATGTAACTAAAAATAATTTCTGTCTGTAAGTTTTAGCGACCCAGTATTATTATACTTTTAAGGATGATGTTGCTTATCAATTAATTTATATTACGATTTATACTTTTAGATATACTTAAGTGTGGTGTGTGAAGAACAGAGCAAATTGTTTATCATTATATCATCTATAGCTTTGCTATTTATTTACTTATGTATTATTTGGGTGATAAAATAAAAAAAATTAAAATACAGAGTAGCATTTTTTTAAATAAAAAATAAAGATGGCCGAAGAATATTTTTTAATGTACCATTACAACTGACCTATAATTATGTAATGGCCCCTCACAACTTCTGACCATAAGTAAAATTATTTACATTTAAACGAGATAAAGCAAAGAGTTTCTTGAATTATTATTAGTTTATTTTATTCCCATTGATTTTTTAACCGTTCAAACGATTACAGGGCTATAAATTAAAGAGATAATAAATATTGGCCAGAAATATTTGATTTATTTTATGTGTAATGTGATATAATAATTATATATTTATTTATCTCATCTTTTAAGTAAGAGAAATGTTATCATACATTGTTTGCTAATAATAAAATTTCTTGCGACAATAAAATAAATAATTATAATTATTTTTATTATGTTATATTGACTATTATTATATTATATTGATTGAGAATTGGATTGACAATAAAGATTGAATTGTTATATTTCTAATGTATTCGAGTGGTGTTTAGCTTAAATAATGTGTTTAATCAATATATAATAATGAATATAACGTAGGAATATATTTATAGCGGTTTAAGACAGTACATAACAATAAAAATAATGCTGTGAAAACAAAATGTTTGCTACAGTTAAGTTTTTTTATTATAATAAGCCACAACTTATAATAAAAATAATAAATTAGTAATATCATTATTAGAAGTATTATATAAGACCTGGATTAAAGTGTTAAATAAAATTTGTTGATGTGTAATTAGTGTTAGTTTTTTTTACATCTACCTATCTATCCATTACTTGCATTAAAAACGAATAATAGACTAAAATACTTTCAAAGATCGTGAATACCTATTTTTAATTTAAATACTATTTCGATTACATATTTAATTCAACCAACATTGATTGTGCCACCTATTCAAACTACTACATTATATACCTACAAAGCACAATAATGTTATGAATTTATTCAATAATAATTCTTAAAATATGTTAATGTACTTGTCAATTGATTATTAATATAACGGTAAATATATATAACGTAATCACGTTAAATTATTAAAATCATTTTTTTTAAAAAAACAATGTCATTGACATAAAGTTAATTATTATTCAATATAGACCTCAGAGTTCTAGTTTTTAAGTTTTAGTTAGGTATAATGATATTTAACTTTGGCAATAGGGGCTACCGTTGTTACATTATATGTTATACTTAGTACGAATATTTTAACTCAATATAGTAGTAGATAGTCAAAACCTACTCGATAACTAGTTTCATAGTATCGGTACAAAAATTGAGTCGTATCGTTAATTCGATACATCACATCCCTTTGGGTAAATGTGTTCTGTGGTTACATCCCTAGTTGATAAAAATGAAACGTTGCCATGGCGGTCTATTCAATTCAATGTTTACAGAATTATTATATAGATGTGTTAAAAGTTATAAGTGTATTTAACTGCCTTTTTATGTTATTGGTTAAAGTGATATAGTTACACCTTATAGTTGATCGAATGTTTTTATTTCGTTGGAAAAGAAAATCTGCAGTATCCCAAGATACTTATTTTACATAAGCATTAAGCAATTTTATCATGAATGATAGTAATGACAAAGTCCCGTATAATGTTTGTAAAAGCCACAAAATCAAATCTGAAAAGGGTAAGTAATTTTAATTTACACCTGAAACTTTGCTTATTAAGTTTCTTCGCTAATTTAATTATATTTTTTTTAGATTTATATAGACTATGTCCATCAAAGCTCAGTAAGGAAGAGTTGGAAAATCTTTACTTTGTACTATTAGATAGTAATAATCAACAGAAAAAAACTATAAATAAACAATTAGATGAAATTAAAGTTCTAAATACTAAACTTCAACGAAAAGCTGGTCAAAAAATAGTTTTTGGTAACAAAGACTGCTGTAATGGCAGCAGGGTTATAATAAATGATCAAAAGGAATCGTAAGTTCATAAATATTAATTTAAAAATACACCAATAATTTTATAGGCATACACTTCTATTTCATTAAGGCCTCCTCTAACAATTGCCATCATAAACATTTTATTACAAATAAATAATAATTTATAGGAATTGTGTAAATAATACAAAATGATTAAATAATTATACACCATTTTTGAATGTTTGATGATTTTTTATTTGCCTGTAGAAGGTATCATGATATAGTGAAACAGTGTCTGTTGGTTGTGAGTTTGATGCCCAATCTGGTCATGTGTCATAAATAACTCTTAGTTATTTTCATTTTGTTATTTGGTGCAGCTTAGGTTGAAACTATTTTTATATAAAATTTCCATGTTTCTAGATTGGCCGATATACAAAGAGCTAATGAGAGACTCTCTGATAGAATTAAAATTTTAAATATGAGACTTTGTTCAGCTAAGCAGTTCTTGAGACGCGGCTCACAGTCTGCTTCATACTGCTCAAAATGTTTTTCTTCCACTTCATTGCTCAAGTATGCATTACCATTTGTTAATATTTTTTTATTTATGATTGATAGATAAGTAAGTCATGTTTTTATATTTTTGTAATAATTTCAGCAGTTTCAACATAAAGTTCAGTTCATTCAGTTCAATATTAAATGAAGCTTTACCAAGTTCTCCATCTACAATAGCGATAATAAAAAATGTAATAAAGTTAACGTTTATTTAATTAAAAAAAATTATAAACAAATTATATTTGTGGTATAATCTTAAATTAATAGATGCATGTAGATTTGGAAAATATATTTTTTAACTATATTCCCTTTTCAATTATTTCCTAATTTATTATTTACAGAAATATATCAACAAGTGCACTAAGTACTAAAAGGAGTGAAAGCAATCTTTATGTGACACAAAAATCTTTCCAAAATTTTAATAGGTATGCATTGTTATAGTTGTACATTCAATTGTCGCTTATTTTATTAATTAACATATTTTGTCATTGTATTTTTCATAACACAGTGATTTTGTATCCTACTTGGGGGAAGATTTTTGTTGGTGGTATTGAGTTCTGCCACTGCACTGTATAGACACTAAGTGCTCTCTGTCTACTCTGATATACTTCAAAAAATATATAAGTAAACTTCTTAACTTTCTTCTATGCCTTGGTATAAATTTAAAAAAACAGTTCCACATAGTTTTAAATTCAACTGAAGACAGATAAAAAATATTTTTTTTTGAGTAGCTTAATTTTTTTTATATCATTTACATAAAAATATAGAAAAAAAATACTTCTTTTACAGAGAGAAAGTGCAGACTATTAAAATAATGCATACTATTTCAACGCAGGTTGATATGTAAGTTTTTGTGTTAATAGTAATTACCCTATGTATATAAAATATGAGTACCTGTTGGGGAGCAGTGGAACAGTGTTGACTGGAACGACGAAAACAATCCATTTAGGGAAACTCTTATGATTAAATTATTTTCATTTCCCTGCTTTGTTCATGTCTAGAAAATATGGTGGTTTTGGAGAAGTAAGGTAGAAAAAAATTGTTTCCTGATATGCAGCAAAAATCTTGAGATGCTTGGCCTAATATTAGAATATTTTGGCAATGTTATTTTTACACTTTTAACATGAATTGAAGTTTTGATATAATATAGTGATTAGAGAATTATTAGTTACAAAATTTGAGACTAATTATTGAATATATTGCTGGTTAAAATTTAAAAATTTCTTTTATTAAAGGTCTCCATCTTGTATCCAAGATATTTGTGAGGAGAATAAATGTCGTAATACAATAGATGAATTGAAACAGCAGATTTTTAAATTAGAGGTATTGCGTAACTAATAAAAAACCTACACGTAATTAAATAATAATTAATCGATATAATGTATGAAATATAAAAAAAAGTCTAATTTCTAGATATTGGCTAAATCACAAGTGGAGAATATGGAAAAAGTAAAAGAAATGGAAACTCAAGTAAACATTGTACAAAAAGAAAATATTCGTCTTCGTGCAGAATGTATTAGCATTTTAGAAAAATTTAAAGAGAAGGAGAAAGGATGTATTGAACTAATGCAAGAATTAAGGAATAGTGAATGTCGATGTGGTGAGTTAATAAAAACAAATATTTCCATATTCTTGGGTACCCTTTAAGTACCCTGCTATGTACGGAATACAGTGTAAATGATTTTAAACCATTCTGATGTTTAATCAAAAGTTGTTCTTTCAAGTAGTCTAATATACTGTTCTAGACCATCTACTGTACAATTAAATTTACAATAAATTATATATATGAATGAAAACAAACATACGATCCCAAACAAAATCAATCTCAGATTGAGAGTTATTTATAAATATGAACCTTAGTTTTGAACCAAGAACTATCACCATATTGTTGTCTTTGAGATCCAGGTTCTCCAAACTATTAGAAAAACTAATAACTGAACTATTTATATAAATAAAATAAAAAATATACATAATTAAAATTAATGTACGTTTCTTGATCAAGATACAAGTTTATTCAGTCTAATAATATATTTTTGTACCACAGATAATCTCAATGCTGATTTATTAATAGAAAAATCTAAAGTGTCAGAATTAGAGTCACACATAAAGGCAATCGATATTTCAGAGCAAATAACCAGGGCTTTAGAAGTTCATATGAAAAAAAGTGTTGTAAGTGTAAAAAAAATTCTTTTTTACTTATTTTTTTTAAAAATATAACAAATATCCTAATTTAATGTCAAAATTAAGCATAAGACTTTATATAAAAAATGAGTGTTAAAAATGAAATTTGCTTTAAATTTCATAACAACTTTGTCCCTGTTACCAACAACCATGAATATAACACAATATAATGTTATGACAAGATGGATTCCATTACCGTCAAGAAAAAAAGGATGCAGATTTAAAAATATAAAATAATATATTTTTCGTAAAAGATCCACGTTAAATACTGTGTAACTATTTTATTTAAAATGAGTAAAAATCACGAATATCGAAGATCTTAAAAACATTAATATCATTTCAGTTATTAGTTCCTAACAATATAACAAGCGTGGAAGATAAAACGATATCGAATATAGCTTCAGAAGATTCTGGGTACACTGATACTAATAAGAGTCAAGAAAGTATTAAGAAGGTAAAAAAAGTATTATAATATATACATGTTTAAGACATGTTATATTTTGTTTGGCAGAACCTAAGGCAGATAAGATTATTAGTACGTTTTCCCCAGGAGTCGTCTAGAAATAGTGAACAAGAAGAAGAAACGGAAGATGTCACACAACACATTGCAAGTCTTCAAGCTCAATTAGACAACATAAAGCGTTCTTTAGTACGTATTGGAACAGCTATATAGATAAAATTTCACTTTTTTTTTAGTTCTATTAAGAACTAGCTTTAATATTCGCTCGCGTGGTCATATGGAAATAACACAATCCAGAGCTATGTTTTAGACGAACACATGTTAAGGGATCGCAGGTATGAAAGTAGGTTCTGAGATTAGCGTGTTCAACCAAGCAAACTATTAAAAAAAAATCAAAAATCGTCTTCACGCTGTATCCCGCACACAGCAGGGTAGGCAGAGGGAATCTAGTGTAAAGACACTCCGTTCCCCACTTTCTGCCTAATTCCGGAGGTATTGCTTATTGAGTGGTAGAACTCAACGCCGCGTTTTGCCTCGACCTCAGAGCGAAGAAATGAAAATATAAACGTAAAAATACATATATAGAGTATAAATAAGGGGGCAAAAATTCTATTTATTTTATATAATTTAAATAAATTTACGATATATTCGTACAAATAATTTATTAAATTAATTTTATTATAATTAAATTAATATATATTGTTTTGTCTTAGGAAGCACAAAAACAAAGTACAGACGACCATGAAAAAATATTTGAGTATACACTACAAGAGAATAGTGACTTAAATACTGGTTTGAAATGTTTGAATAAATCAAATATGTAAGTGTTTTTTAATTACTTTTTTATTAATAATGATTTTCTTTGATGGTTGTTACGTAATATTTCTTAAAGAGGAATAGTAGATTTTTGATTACAAAGATTTTTTTGTTTTAGCATAAGTTTTATCGTTACTTCTTATGTGTAAAATTTAAATCCACAGTTAACATTTATATTTCAAATATGTAGTATATAAATATTTTTTGTTATTTTTAAGGATTTCTCCTTCACATGTTTCAACAGAAGACCTAATGACACCCAGAAACAATTTAAATGAACAAGATTTATCTAAAAATGTATCAAAAATACCTTTACCTACTAAACCGTCGCATATCACTAATTTGAGTGAAAATATTAATAATGTTAAGGTTAACAAAGCAAAATTAAATGCAACACATAAAAATGATATTATAGAAAATACTGATGAAAGTGTCATAATTATTGAAAATGATGACTATAATATCAATAATCCCGAAATAAACTTTTTTAAATATAAGAAAATACCAGAAAGAACCAAAAATGAAGTTGAAAGTAATAAACTAAAACCTAATTTTAGTAAAAATGAATCACATAATTTAAATAAAAACAATAATAACAAAGATCCTGTAGATTCAAAAAAAGTTTATCATATAACTAAAGACACATTTGCAGATGAAACAAATGATAAAATAAAAGATACAAATCAATATATAGATAATAGTTCAGGACATAATACTTTTGTTATAGAAAAAAAGAAATCAAAGAAAAGTAGGGTTGAAAGTGTTGATGTTAATATAAAAGCTGTTGATATTGGTAAGTACTTTAAATATAATTATTTTCTACAGTTATTATACAATTAATAGTGCATTTAGAAATAAGTAATAAAATATTTAAAAGTTTTTTGTAAACATTTATATGTGAAACAAAAAAGTACGTATCGACGAACTTTCCAAGTGTTTACTTTCTATTTTGGTTCACAATGTATCCCGCATGTAGCAATGTAGGCAGATTGAACCTAGTGTTAATGAAATCTGTCTCCTACTCTTAAATAATAATAACCGTAGCGGCCTGGTGGCACAATGGTGTGGCTTTGTTAGTTATGGCTTTGTGATTTTTATGGTATTGTTGTTATGTTTCGCGAAACGGAGGGTCATAACACTAGGTTCCCTCTGCCTACCTCGCTATACATATGTGGGATATAACGTGAAGCTAAATATAATAATCATATTTTTCAGATACTAAATCCAAACAGAAGCCACTAGCTACATCATCTCCCACTCGTTTACGCAATTCCATATTTACTGATATATCTGACAATACTGACTGCGAAATATCATCTTTGACTGACATAACTAATGGTAATAATGTATATATTTAATTTTATTTTAAAAGTTTTATTTTTTTTCGTTTAATTTTTTTACAAAAAATATTTTCTAGTAAAAATATTGTTTTTAGCTTCATATTATATCCTGTATATAGAAAGGAAGGCAGAGAGCACCTAGGAACCTAGTGCTAGGACACACTGTTTCTCATTAAGACACTTCTCTTCCACACTTTCCATTGCATTGCGTGTTGAGTGGCGGTCGTCAAGGAAAATATGAAATATTTCATTGCCTCGAGTGGGAATTGAACCCACAACCTGACGCGATTGTATTTATTCACTTGTGCCTCTGCAACACGACTGGCATCAATAATTCTAAACATATATTTAATAGTAATTATTAATTTGATTCTTAAACCATTTTCAGATAAAAGTCCCATAGATTATATATCGCCGGGTGAAGAAAGATTAGCGTTCAGTAACTCTTCCATAACTACGACTGACTATGGCTCGCTGAGTGAAGGGGAGTTACCTGTTAATGAAGGTATTGGTGATAAAATATTGCTTTTTTTATATGTGTACTCTTATATATTTTTTTAGACTTTAAAGAAAATATTTGAAATACTTTTTTTGGGTCTTTTTTAACCATATATTATAGATAGAATTAAATTTATTTAGTTTTCTTCGGAACAAAGCACTGCTTTTGCTAAAATCATATAAAAATACTAGTATGATGTTGTCAATAACATGATGAAACTCCTATATAAGTAATATAAGTATTCGTTTAGTCGTTTTAGGAGATATAATATATGTAGTTAGAATGATAGTAGGACAATAAATATAATTCAATGATGTAAAATAGAATGATTCTTTAGCTAATAATCATATATTTTTTTGAAAAATCGTATAAAAATTTTAACGTAGCAGGATTTAAATCCGCGTCTATTTTAAATTCAATCGCTCTGATCACTACACCATACATTCTCATCGTGCTATGTTGAAATTCTTGTACGTGCGCTTACAATTTAAGTAAGCTAACATCTCTGTAGGGAGGTTTTTATAAACTTACACACTTTTTCATTATAAACTACACAATGGAAATTGCTTAGAATTATCTTTTGGCAAGAACACTTTAAAATGTTATAAATGGTAAATATACTTTGTCTATTTTAAAACATAGACTATAAAAACATATAAAAGTATTTGAAAATACAACTGCTTGGATATAATGCTTCTTTCAATGTAAATAATTATATTTTTTTTGCAGTCAAAAAAATGACTATTGCTGAAGTGGGTGCCGGTAGGTAAGTAAATTTACGAGCACTTTTATTTCTTTAATTAGTTAGTGTAATATTTATTTATGATTACTATTTTATATTATTTGGTTTTGTACGCGTTATTTGAAGCCAATAATTAATACTAAATACTAAAATGTCCAACACAATCTGACTATATCCTATCAATTGAAAATCTATTCTTTTTTCAATATTTATTGAGAAAATTAAGTTATATTTAAGAAAATAATATAATAATGATATTTCAGTAAAACATCAAAAATCAAAATGGAGGAAGCTCTCAGCGCCGTCAGTACAGAACTAACAAAATGCAGAGAGCTACTGTACATGGGGAGGAATGGGTCACTAGTCACTAATATTGAGAAATTACATAAATTCTCTTATCCATATAATTTTACATTACCTTTACAGTAGTTTTTATGTGATTCTTCCAACTATATATTTAAAAATTTTAGATAATAATCAATGTAGTATAATTTGGTTGACTAGTCGTGGGCGATCTGAAGTTGGCTGTAAATGGCTGCACAGATTTGTTTTTTACTTTTTTTTCAGAAAATCTAATTTCAGGAAGGCCACGACTCGTCGACCGTACTATACAGACCGTACTGTATTGTGAATCTCTTTTAAGTAGTATGTATAGATAGCAATATATATTTAATTTGAACCCTATTTTACATTAAGTGAGATTTTTTAGTAGGTAGTTTACATTCAAACGCTGTACCACTGCACAAAAAAGTAAGTTACAACACACTGGGTTTCGAGGTGCCCTCTATCTACCTTGATATGTGTAGTATACAGCGTGAAGCTGAAAAGAAGTAAGTTTGATAAGCTCTGTAAAACTTCCTTTTATAAGTATTATAATTATAAGTATTGTTTCACTTTAGTTATATTTTGTGGGGTTGCCAGTGAAGGCTCATGTTATATTTTAGTTATTTTAAATAATATATTTTATTATAGAACTGAAATGGGAGAGTTGTGTATTTTTTCACACCATGACGCGCAGAAGCCCTTTTATCTTCTAAAAAAAAAACCAGACCTACTTATATGAATAAACATCACAATAGTTGAGTTTACAATCTTACATGTTTCACTGCTCTACTATGGCTCTTAAAATTATATTTTTTTTATGAATAGTAATTTAAAAATATATTTTTACCAATTGTTTAAAAATATTAGTTTAAAGGTTATTTTTTTATATTTTTAACGTATTTATTAACTACGATAGTTACGGTACGGTAGGGTAGACAGAAAGAAAACATGGATATTATTATTTTAATGTAATTACTAGTTTACTCTGCCAAGTAATGATCATTGCGAAGGTTAACTACATTATATTTTGAGCGCATTTCCGCTTATTACGAATGCTCATAGTTTTATGGGCTTCAAACATTTCCTTGATATATGTGTAATATTACATATTCAAATTCAAATTCAAAATATTCTTTATTCAAATAGGCAATTATTACAAGCACTTTTGAATCGTCGAATGAACATATGAATAAAAAGCTACCACCGGTTCGGAAGGCAGTTCTGCTGAGAAGAGCCGGCAAGAAACTCAACAGTTGCTCTTTTCAAAATCAATGGTACAATCTATTACATTAGCTGGCAGCTATCCTGCATGACATTCAATAGACATTAATTCCATACATGTTTATCCTCTAAATATTCTTGAACAGTGTAATACGCTTTACTTGTTAGAATTTTTTTTACAGATATTTTAAATTTTTGTAGTGGCAAACTAAGAATACACTGCGGAATTTTATTATATACACGTATACTCAGACCCATAAAGGATTTACTAACTTTTTGGAGGCGGAAACTTGGTGTAACAAGCTTATCTTTATTTCTCGTTCCTATCGTATGACTGTCGCTATTTTTGCTATGACAATGTATATTTTGTCGGACAAAGAGAATGTTATAATATAGAAATTGGGAAGCAACTGTAATAATACCTGCATCTTTGAAAACATCTCGCAGAGAATCTCGAGCTGTTAGATTATAAATATATCTCACGGCTCTTTTTTGGAGAACAAATATTGAATAGATATCTGCAGCACTGCCCCATAGCAGCATTCCATAAGATAAAATACTATGAAAATAGCTATAATAGACTAGTCGGGCATATATCTATATTATTTTTTACATCTTTAGGCGCGTAAAGCAAGGAATAGAGCGTCTCAACTCTAGGTTCTCTCTGCTCATTATATTTCCCATAGCGAGATGCAGTGTGTAGCTAAAAAAAAACATTCAATCATAATCATAATCTACGGTGAACCGCTTATGTTAAGGCGGCGTTTCCTTATTTCTTACACTTTTATCTGGACTATTATAATTCATAATAGGATTTTTGACTTTTCAAAACCAATGTTATGTTATATTCTTCCCGGGCTTAATACAACAAAAAAAATCATTCAATTCTGTCCGGTAGTCCCGAATATATGAATAAAGAAACAGACAAATAGACATACAGACAAATATACAAACTTCGGAAAAGTTTAAATGTTGCATTTAAGAAATAGTTTTTAACAACATCAAAGAAACTACTCAAAATGTACACACATTTAAAATCTATACACATTTACTATTCCATACATCTGTCTAACGATCAAAATACAATTCAGTCATAGTGGTGTGACGGCGTGCGGCGGACGCGCTCGCTCTTCACTGACTCCGCGACTGTCGGATTACTGTAATACACGTTTAGTTAACCCCCAAAACCCCCATGTAACCCCAAACATTGTGATCCAAACTCCGATTTACGTCACAACCCCTTAAGACTTTACCACATAACATAATTATACATCGCGAGTGATACAAATTCCCAAAATATACAAGAAAATTGAACTATTTTCCTATTTTAATCACAATTTAAGCTTTGTAAATCATATATAAAGAGTAATTTTGAATTTTTTCAAAATTTTTTTTGTATAAACTTCGCAAGTCCGCTTAATAAAAGTGTTAAAACATAATAATATAGAAGAAAAAGAGGAAAGTGGTTAACAAATGATTTAGTAAACATTTAATATAACTAAAAATTGAAAAATGCCTAAGAGTCCAGTGCTCTCCCGGAAGTTTGCATGTCGTCTGGTGTCCAGTAATTTCCCTCTGTCCAGTAATTCATAAAAACTACTTTTCAATTAATCACAATTTGATATTTAAGCTTAAAGACTATACAAAAAACCGTACCTACTTAGGGTATTCTAATCTCAGATTGGACCCCAAACCTTTAATCCTTTTCGTGGCCCCAGAAATGTCCTCTTTATAGTACTAGCTGTAGGCAGCTACCACGACTTTTTTATCTTAATACTAGAGAAGTTTCGCTTGAAAACATTGTCTGTAAAACAGTACCGCACATTTTAAGTAAATAACCAGATATTTGTTGTCGTTTTTGTAAGGGGTTCAAGTCATATTTAAGTTGTATAGATAATTCCTGATTAGAGAAGTCTAAGCACATTTTTTAGCATCTGTAGTCGTACTCGTACTCTGACCTTGTAATTTCCAAATAATTAATCGTTTTCTTATATTCACGAACCCAGTTAATATATTGTTAATATATAGCCCTGAAAGCTTTTTCTCGGTTTTAGGAACATTATGTTACGAATATCATACTTTGCTTGGAGAGATTTAAGATAATTATTTAAATAAATTGGATAACAGTGGACGTAGCGTTAGTTGCACCGTCTTCTCCAGCTACTCCACTCGGGAAAACACGTGAAGCTAAGAAAGAAATAAAAATATTGAACTCGCGCCGCCAATTCAATTATTACTTTTCACAAACCATGCCGTAGGTAAATCTTTAAATGACAGATAATGTGCGCCGGGTTTAGCTAAGATTAATCGGTCAATCAATCTGCATGCGCACGCGTCCTTGCCCCACTGACGTGCCAAAGACGCGGACGCTTTTAGCTACCAGAACAAACTTTCTTTACCCCGGTCCTAGTCTATTTACGACCTAATTTCCTGGCGACAAAGGGCGATCGTATCAGAAGTTCATCTTGTCATGTCTTCTGAACTCTAGTTGGATGGCAAAAGCAGTTTGGACTTTATTACTATGAGATTAAAGGATAGCAAAGCTAAAACCAATCATTGGTTTCGAATAGTGGGCTATTCGGCCTCGCCCACTGACATTTTGATACGGAAAAAATATTTCTTATGTTATTCTTATGTCAGCAGTAGTCTTAAAATGTATAAATATTGATATATTTTGCTTTGAAAAAAGTTATGTGAGTGCGTTCCTATACTACTTTCGTTTCTTAAATTTTTAGCTATAAATTCCTTATTTTTTACGGTTGCCGCTTCTGCCGGATATTGCCCAACACATCTATTTTTAGGTTCCATTCAATCTCTTGAGATTGGAATGTCTTTGGATGAATTGGTTATTAAAATGATATTTTGTTTAATTTATATACCTAATGTAGAGTTGCGGAGCTTCTGTTGTAAACAGTGAGATTTGTATAACAATCAATAGCAGTTTCATGTTTTTTTTCTAGTGCGATATGTATAAAGAATACAAATTTTGAAATTACTATAAGATATTAAAATTAAGATAATGATGTGCCTAAAATTTCGGCCAAAACTGCTCCGGTAACAATATAAGGTAAGTGACGGTAACTTCGTGCTAGTACGTCGTTTCGACTTCTCTGTCTTTGACTTCTGTTCTGTCTTAGATTTTTTTTTACTTCTCTGTCTTTGTTAATAGTGTTTATCTTAGTCTTGTTATAAGTCTAAATAAAGATCTTTTTATTTCTTCAAGAATATACTAAACACGAAATGCCGTACAAACTGGTTGCGAAAATATATAGTTCTATAAACTGGCATACCTTACTTTAAAAAAAAGAACTTGAATTTTGAGCTTTTTTATATATTTTTTATAAAAAAAGTATATAAAACTTTAAAAGTTTTTTTTTAAAACTGAGCTTTTATAATTTGTAAATTATAAAAGTTGAAGCTACTTGTGGCGCACGGGTACAAAGTGTGACTGTAAAACCGACTGGTTGTGGGTTCGATCCCCACTCCAGGAGATGAAAATAAAAATAGTATAGAAAATAGAAAATATTTGAGAGAAAAATATTTTGTTGAGTTCTGCCACTTAACATGCAATGACTCCGCAGAGAGTGGGGAACGGAGTGTCTTAAAAACACTAGGTTCCCTTTGCCTAACCTGCTGTGTGCGGGATATAGCGTGAAGATGATTTAATTTGATTTTTTTTTATAAAAGTTTTAATGTCGTTAAGCTGATCTAACCTATTTTTTTTATTTACAAATTCTTTACAATCAAAACCTCTAAAGGTGTTTATTTTTTTTATTATAAAACCTTACTCGCGACCCGGTAAAAACTTGTGACTCGAAATAGGGGCCACAAACTCACGAAGTTAGAAACAGAGCTAAATTTTATGACGAAGTAGGGTTCAAACTAGAGGTCCACAAATAAATTAATATAAAAATGAAGGTTAACTTAAACCGCATATTTCACACATTAAATTACTGCCAAAAGACCCACTTTGATTACACTAAAATTTGCAAATTCATATAACCTTTAATAATGTATTTACAATAGTTTAGTTATAAGAGCCTTAAACTGCCGAATCCCCGTACATTTACCTTAATGCGCGGCGTTAAGTTCCGCTTCTCAAAACGCAGTCTCTAAAATTAAGAAAAAATAGGAAACGAAGTATCTTAACTGGCTACCTAATTATGCGGAAAAAAGCGTGAAGAGATTTTGTACATTTTTCACTACTTTGGTTTTCAACGTCTATGACTTTATGTCAAGTGAATCAGGCGACTAATTTATCTCAGCTACGTTAGCGACATTTCCGTTGATGCTCTCGTGCTGAGTGATAGATTATTTTGGCTTTCAATTACAATGTATTGTTTTTCTTCTATATATATTATTGTAAGATTTATAGTAGTACCTATAGTGCAGGACGTGAGTGACTTTTATTTTTTTTATTTATTTTATTTTTATTTATTTATTTATTTATTTTTTATTTTTTTTTTCTTACATTTGTATTGTGCTTTTCATACAATGATTAACCAACCAGACACAAGATGTTTGATTGATCTACCGATTCCTAGATCATTTAAAATTTGTAAGAGCACTGGTACCCATAACACAAGTTAAATCTTACAATGGGTACCAGAGTTCATAAAACCAGAAATTATTTAATTGAATACTGTGATAAATAGGATTGATTTATTGTATCTGGTGACTGTATTCATACATTTTTGGCAATAAATTTTCATTTCATTTTCATTTCATTTCATTTCACTTTCTTAATCAAAGGAAATATTCATTTTCCAATCTAGTTAGACTTAGTGTTTCAAAAAGTACTATAATCAAACGCAATATGTCGAAAAAGACTTAAACTCAAAAAATAGAAAGTACTATCAAATATCCTGTGTCTCTATATACTCCATTCATTGAGATCATATAAAAATGCAGCATCGTGAATTTTTCTCGTATAGCAGGGTAGGCAGAAGGAATCTAGTACAAAGACATTGCATTCCATTGTCTCAAAATTTCTAGCAGAGAGATGAAAATAATTTAAATTGCCTCAAGTGGAAATCGAATTTACAACCGATATAATTCACTGGTTCTATTCAATGCACAGGACGTACCGTTATATAAAACATCTTAATTTCATTCATCCTGTTCTATATAACAAACCTTGATATAACTTTATTTATTACGATCAGCTGTTATTTAAAAAGAATTCCAATAAACTTTAATTCGTTAACAGAAAATTATGTCTTCACAATCCGTTTCGTAATAAATCTAAAAACTATACGAGACAATCGTGCTGTAGTGGCACAGCGTCTGTCTGTGTCTTATATCTTAGGTTTTCTCTCTTCTAATTCTCCTAATTGGGTGGAAGGCGGAAAATGAAGTCTCCTAACACTAAATTCCTTCTCCATCTGTCTACCTTGCTAGTGACGACTTGGAGC
Organism: Heliconius nattereri; assembly: GCA_013403645.1. Lineage (NCBI taxonomy): Eukaryota > Metazoa > Arthropoda > Insecta > Lepidoptera > Nymphalidae > Heliconius > Heliconius nattereri. Next base: position 5,550,708 of record JAAIXI010000254.1, read on the forward strand.
TAAAATAAACCAAAAACGACATACATTTTTACGAGTATCTTTAAACGTATAATAAATGTGTAGCTATAGTCTTCAAGATGTCACAGACGTATCGTAAAATGCCTATTTCAATACAAGCGTGTGCGAGGTGTCATTGGACGGAATACCTTTGAAAGAATTTCGGATGTCCTCAGTTTGTTAACAGATTCTTTCTTCTAAACTTGTTGTGGCATTGAACTATAGTATTGCTTTATATTTTTTTTTGTAAATAATTCACCTCCACTATAATAGGAATATTTTTTAGTGTACGCAAAGAGAATCTATTATTAAATTCGTCTATTTTCCGAATTTTAGAGAGACCTATTGTACAGCGAAATCTAATGTCTCGTTTAGTCTCTCCAGACCGGGCCAACGAATACTTTTTCCTTAAACGGGTGTCAAACCCACCGCCATTGTGTACTTGTACTTCGCCAATGCGCCAGTGGCGCCAATATAATTAAGACTTTCTTTTCATAAATTAACGTAATGATAAATGAATCTCCGATTGTTCAATATTGATTGTAGCTGCGATATATTTGGCATGATGTTGTTGGCAATTGAGTTAGCATTCCTTTTGCAACTACATATATCTGTTTGCATATTGCTTAAATGCTATATTTTCTACATTATAAACATAGAGCTTTTACTTGTAAACATGAGAAGAAATGCCTTTCGAGCTGGTGATAGCTTCCTGTAGGACAGACACTACTGACATTTTTATGTAACTGCCTTGATGATTCAAAAGAGAATATTTGGATTATTTTTTTTATAGATATAGGTTTTTTAATCCGCGACCACTCTAGAATAGCTAAGAACAAGAACTTAGACATTTTGTTTTACTAAATTGTATCGTCTTATTGCGTATTTTTAAAATAATTAAATCAGCAAATTTACACCCAACTTTATACAATACCTAATCTATATTTAAATAGATAACTAGTACCCTCTTAAATAGATAATACCCTCTTCACTCCCCCGTCCGGTGTCGCTGTAAATGCCAATAGGACTAACAGCATTAACCTCATGTTCGGACAAAAAAAAATTTATATTTTTTATTTGCTTAAGATTAGTGCTTATATACCAAAAATAAAATATCTTTCCTAACTTCTTACGTAGAAACTAACGAGCGAGCGAATTTGAAACAAAGGTTTAATTAGAAAAAATCATATAATTCAGATAATTCATACTTGAAGGTTTAATATTTTGCGTAGTTTAAGTGAAGTGATAGCTTAAGTGGCGTTAAATTATAAAGTGTTTATATTAAATATACACACGACACAAAAACAATGGACACACAACACACACCACACGAGATCATGAGTACAGAGGCGATAGGTTAGTGTAAAGTGGAATACATTTGTAGTTAGATCCAATAAAAACACTAACTTTGTTAAAAAAATGCTTTTTATTTGTGAATTATTCTAACTGGATATTTTTTTTTATTTTTGGTTCACTTTATGTAATCTACATTTATTAGTTGCTTTATTTATGTATGCACATATGTAAATATTATATAATTAAATATTATTTTAATAAATTCTATATATTCACGCGTACCCCGCAAAACGTAGAGTAGAAAGCCCTGTCAAGACATATCAATTTGAATATTCTGATATAAAGTCAAAATGAGTCAATTATAAAATTTTACTAAGTCATATTTGACTTCATTACTTCATCACTTAGTAAGTCACATATGATGCCCTTTAATTGTCAAAATTTATACGCGTATTTAAATGCACATATTTAATTTTCTTATAGCCATAGCTTATATATAGAAGATATTTTAACAACATTTACAACACTACACCCTATACACAACACTAAACACATTTACTTCAACCGCCGACAGAAGTGAACGAGTAGTTTATTAGTAAATAATAAATATAAATATATACTTATATATTATTTATTTAATCTATGTAGTAAATATAATGCTTTAGTAGATTAGATTAAACGAAAGCTTAATATGTACACAAAATGTAATATGTACACGTCCTCTCCATAATATCCTTTTCTATACTCGTATGTATATGTGTTTGTATATAATTATGTAATAATACTAATATGATATCAATCCAAACAACCTTCCTTTTTACCATATAATTTGCATATATAACAAAAAGCCATAGCCATAATATCATATATATTGTTGATTTATGGTCATCACCATTATATCACTATCACTAACATTGATACACATCAGGTGTAGTGACAAGTGTGGTGTTACATAGAGTTCGGCGAGTGGGTGAGCAGGGTAGCGGTGCCGGCGCTGCGCACGCGCCGCGACAGCGAGCGGCTGGCCAGAGCGGTTACTTTACGGGATATTATGGAAGTGAGTATTTACTAGTTTTCTATATGTACAATAGGGACGATGTGTCGCGGTATGTATGCTTAGGAGGAAATGTGTAAATAAAACGTAAGAAAAAATTTTTTAATCAAATCTACAACTAACTTCAACGTCTACGACTCGTCTACCGTTCTAGTTATTTATTTTGTACATAAAGGTTAAAAGGACTGCTGGCTTGAAAAGGTTAAGGGTTAATTTCAAGAACTACTGGTTTGAATTAAAAAATATTTTTGTGTTGAGTGTTATATTAATCGAGGAAGGCTTCATTTTATTAGGATTTTTTTTAACTTCACACTGAATCCCGCACATAGCTGAGTAGACAGATGGAACCTGGACACCTAATGTCTTAACATTGTAAGTGTCTTAACACTCCGTTCAAATCTCTCCTCAGAATTCTGCAGGCATTGATTGCCCACACACGCTGTTGCCCCAGCGCTACCACTGGCTTCTAGTAAAAGTCATAATTTACATATAATGTTACTAATTATAATACCTAAAATTATAATGTGAACGATATGAAATATTGAAACATAAATGTTTCATTAACATTGATAATAATTACACAATTGTAAGACGATTGGCCTTAATATTATGATTCATACAACAAACTTGTACCGAAAGCTACATGCATACGAGTACGTTCAGAACGGTGGTAGGAGTCAGACGCGTAAATCATAAGATGACGCAAAACACGTGGGAAAACAACGCAGATATATCTATCGTTATCTAGACTAGATCTATTTTATTTTTTTATTTTTTATTATTTTATTTACAAAACAAATACAAATTATATTAGGACAATTTTATTTTTATTTTTTCACCAAGAAAATTGCTTGAATGTCCTGACATTTGCACCTTCGATATCTCACTAGGATTCCCTGTGCGGAGATATCCAAGGATTGCAGATCAAAAGAAAATCTGGGGAATAAAATATAATAATAACACGGAATGCCTCCAGAATTCAGTGGAAAGTGTACGTAGTATCGTAACACTAGGCCCCCAACTTTCCTTTGCCTACTCAGCCTGCTATGCGTTCGAATGAAAAAAGCAAAAAATATAAATGTTTAATACAGGTAGATATGTATTAGTCTGCTAAGGAATGCGATCAAATAATAGTGGAAAATGATATAATCACAGCAACATTTCAAGTCACAAAAATGAAGATGCTAGAGTGACCTAGGAACTATGTCCGAAGTCTTTCTAATGTCTGTCCCTGGAGTTAGACCTCCCGGTCGTCCGAGGATGCGATCACCTATAAATATCCTATCCCATTGCAATACGGAGTAAATTATGTATATACGTGATAGAAAAAATCAGAGGGCATTGGCCTAGTAAAGGAAAGCCACGAAAAAACTCACAAACTCTTAGAATATACTTACTTTATACATTTTTTTATAGTCAATCTGTGTTGTAACTTTGCTTTTGTATTTCATGTGGTAACTGCCTCTTAAATATGTTATCTGTTCCGTAAATTTTACTTTCCGGCCTGAATTACCGTCTTTTTATATTTATTATACATGATGTATATGAAGTTTTATGAACTGAATTATTCGTTTCGTCTGAGTGAAAACGCGACGGATGTTATTCCCACTCGTAGGAATGAGTTATTTTCATTTACTGGTAACAAGAAAAAATGCGACGTCCAGTTCACTCCCTCAATTTTCCTCGAGTGAATAGTGCATGAGAAATGAAATCAAGATAAGAAATCGTTTCTTTTATAAATTTGACTAGAGAAATTTGTTCGTGTTTATTTAGTCTGACGAAAGTATATCTATCATTTTATTCTTCAGTAAAAACCAAATGCGACATCCCGCATTCGGCCGAATGGGTATATAGATACAATTTAAGCGGAGATCGAATTAAATACAATTTCTACAAAACTATTGTCCATCGTTAATGTTAACAAAATATATTTATTTTTACCACGCCCCTGATGTAAATTATGTAGGAGTTGACTAACATACGGGCATTCTAATATATTTAATAAAGAAAGACTAAAACAGTTTAGCCCAACTCAGAAATTGAATCTAGGTCCTTCTCTTTTAAACTATTAAGATTATTAAAAGCTAGGTAAAATACGTAAACAGCTGACTTAGATTTTTTTACGTACGCTCTAATTATAGATTTCCTTCAAAAATATTCTTGTCGTGTTATTTGTATATCGGCAGCCGCTGAAATATTTCGTTACTCATATAATTCCATTTATAATCCTCAAATGTCTCCAATGCGAGCTGATTGCCAAATCATTATGTACAGCTGGGACTATTTTTAGTTTACCGAATGCGTAAATAGTTGCAATTTTCGTGTATTTTACACATTTTGTTGAGTGAATTTAGAGGGATTTTACTACTTTTTTGTATACATTAGTGACGTTAGCTTTTAGTTCCAGTTTTGCTCAAATAGAAATAACCACAGGTACTGTGGGTTACATAGAAACGATTAATGTGATATGTAGTCTAGATTTTCTCGTCAAGTGGACTGTCCTAAACAAAAGGAATATTTAAATTTGAAATAATAGAAAGTGAGATTATGGCGTTCAACAAAACAAACTCTTCAGCTTTATGATATTAATATCGGTAGGTATAGTGACACTGGGAAAAAAATTGAAACAAGAAAAAAGCAATGGTAACAAGAAACAAGTAATAAATAGAAATAAGAAACCTAATTTATCACTTGCCGTGCGGCGTTGTAAGCTTGGGGAGATACCTTTACAGATACAACACTACGTTCATCATGTTTTTAATCGACTTCCTATTAAGATTATTAAAATAGCCTCACGTTGTATCCCGCACATAGCGAGGTAGGCAGAAGCAATCTGGAAGCGTTATGCTAAGACACTTCATTCCTTACACTTCCGTTTTCCACTTTCCGCCGCATTCTGGAGGCCTTGCGTGTTGAGTGGCGTAACTGAACGCAGCGCTGTACCTTAAAGAAATATAAAATATTAAATATTTCCTTTTCTTAATGGCGAGTTGAACCCACAACCTGGTCGCGTTTAAAGTTACACGCTTGTACCGCTGTGCTCACTGGCTGGCGGACAGGCCTAAGGCTTGAGAAGTTTATGCTCGGTATTTTACTTTTTATGTTAAAGCGCCATCTATTAACTAAAATGCGAACTTAAATCTGAACCGTGGAAACGTTATTACGCAGGCCTAGTTTAATACTTGCAGGAATTTTGTAGTATTTTTCAGTGTTCAGAGATGGCGCTATACTAAGACTTATACAGTTTGTGCGTCGTATGGCTTAAACGACTTTTTTAATAGAATGGAAGCTTGTTTAGAGCTTTGAGCGTAAATACGGTACTATTGTTTGTTTAAATATTGCTCAATCCTAAACACTCAGTTCCCCATTTTCCATCTAATTTTGTATTGTATTAACGTTTATCTATTATTAGCAGTATATCTATACATATATATAAAATCGAAAGTTCACTCACTCATCACAAAATCTCAGAAAGCTACAAGAGCTAGGAATCTGAAATTTTGGATAGGAGTTATTTATAGGACGTAGGTGCTTGCTAAGACGGAAATTTGCAATATTCGACTTTAAAGGGGTTGTTTTCGGATTGAAAGTTTGTGTGAAACTACATTATTACAAATGCTAGGAGTCTCAAATTTGACATGGGCGTCACTTATAGAACGTAGGTACTTATGGAAAAAGAAATTAATAATAACGTAGTGCACGCAGGCGTAGTCGCGGGCGGGCCGCTAGTTTTCTTATAAAGCCAACTATCGGCTAAAATGCAAACTGAAGTCTGTAAAGCTGAAAGCAGCAGCAGCGCAGGCGTCATTTTATACTTTTAGGAACTTCACAGTTTCTTTCAGTGTTCAGAGATGGCGCTACGTTAAACTTTATGAGAATACTTTAGGTTAATATATTTTTTAAAATACAATTATATTTTTGAAAGATTATTTTATTATATATTTTGTTGTAATTTCATTCATGCTTTGTAATTTTAGAAAAGAAAGCTTTTGATTTATGAATACATTTCAATTACACTTTTTTTTTACATTTCACACTTTTGGATTAAACTATAAATTAAATTTTAACAAAAAGAAAAACCGACTTCTAACAACGAACTAAAAGGTGAAAAATAATTTTACAAAGGTTTTATAATTTTGAAGTCGGTGCCAAGTAAAACAAGCAGGCGCAGTAATTAGATATTGTAGTAAAGGTGTTGTAGCATTAGCTTGACACCGACTTCAAAATTATAACATCTTTGTAAAATTATTTTTCACTTTTTAGTTAGCAGTCGGTTTTTCTTTTTGTTAAAAATTAATTTATTTTACGATTTTTAGTGATGCGTAGATCTTAAAATGATGCTTCTTGAACGAGTGGTGATGGTGGTGGTAGTGGTTGTCAACGAGTGGTTGTGGTTGTCCTATGTAAAACTATTTAATTAGGTATTATTTTTGTACAAAATAACATTTTGATATATAACAAGAACACACATAGAAAGTATTCGGGCGAATTGAGAATCTCCTTTTTTTGAAGTTGGTTGAAAATGAGAACATTCTCTTTTTTGAGGTTAGGTAAAAAGAAATGCAACGATCAGGAATCTCACTTCAGACATCAATTTAAAAAGTTTTTGCTTGTAACTATGACAGCATAATCAATTTTTTACCAAAAAAAACAAACTTTCTCAATTTTCACCGGATCCCATAATCGGAACCTAACCAAACTTTCACCAAATTATCCTTGAAGTGTATCCTTTCAAATAAAATCATCAAAATCGGTTGGCGCGACATTGAGATATTCGTCTATTTGTAGTTAAAAGTTATGAGGTAACATAAAAAAATACAGTCGAATTGATGACCTGCTTTTCTTACAGAAGTCGGTTAAAATGCTGTAATATTGTTATTGTATTTATAACCTTAATTGCTATTGAATATTATTTTATTCTTAAAGAGCAATCTTTCTTAATAAATTTTTCATCGCATCGTCACTTTTAAATGAACGATGTACGCAATGCATGTTTATATAATAAAATTCGGTCTGGCAATAAGAAAAAGCGCGGCGTTGACTTCTGCCACTGAGTAAAGAAAGTTAGTTTCGGAGTGTTTAAACATTTATCATTCCTTTACCAACATCCAGACAAGAAACTCAAACTTTATTTTTAAATATTTAGACACACGTTAGACATGCATCTCAAATACACCTACATTATTCTATTTCCATTGTACTATTCTGAGGCACTGAAAGTATTGACTAATTACAATCTTATAACAATGTGTTTAGATCTTACAATTATCTTGCCCACATCCGGTAGCAGGTGGCTTTGACAGTTTGACTGATTTCGTAGGTAGTCTGAATGTAATTATAAAAATATTTTTTTAGATTCATTTTGTGCACCGCATATATTAGGGTAAGCCTCTGCCTAGGAAACCTAGTGTTAAGACACTGCTTCCATTAAGCTTCCAGACATTGCTTCCATTCAGGCACTTCCGTTCTCTAGTTTCAGCTGGTTAATCTGGGTATTGAGAATTGAGTGGAGGAACTCAACACCGTGCTCTGTTTCGTTACTAAGTTACAGCCAGGAACTGAAAATATTAAACATTTCAGTTTCTCAAGTGTGACTCTATCTCACAACCCCCTACGCCATGACTGGCTTCTTTTACTTTCTTTTTTAATTAAGTATATACTATTTTACCTGGATTTTTTTTCTGTATATTGTGAAATAAAACATAATATGTTTTTGATTAAGATGGCGCTGAAACATAGCAATAAAAACGTTCAGTACAAAGATGCTATAAATTATAAAACGAATTTTATTATTGCAACGTGTTCGTAAACTTGAGTGCTCGTGTTCCGTTGAGGTTGAAAGCCTTTCTCTCTAGTGAGGATCGATCGTTAAATTTTTAATTTACATATGTTTTTTTTGATATTTTGATATTATAATATTTTCGTTTTGAAATTTTATATCGTTCACTGACTTAAAGAATACTTTTTATAACTTTTCCATCATAAATTTAAAAGATTTATGATGAAAAAGAAGCGGAAAGAGATGTGGGGGAGACCTCGGTTGACCTTCGAAAAAAGTTACTGGAGCAAGGTCGCGTAAGAAGCATGAGGACCCCCCGGAGGCCATGTCGAGGCGAGAGAGATATGTTGAGACCGTAGTATTTAGCGCTCAGTTTTTTGACTACCCCGCTAGAGATAGAACGTGAAGCTAAGTTAGATAGACTTATATAAGATGGTTAAAAATGGGGTTGATTTCACTTGAAGAAAGGTATATATTTTAACATCTACGTAAGAACGTATGTAACGCGCTATGCTACGCTAAAGAATATAAAATTGAAAGTAAAGTTTCGCGTCAGACAAAATAATATTGAAAACGATAAATGTTTACTGATCATTTAAACATGAAGGAATGCGGGGTTTCTATAAATAGTAGCTGCTAATATTAGAAATACCTGCCCACGTTGTAACCCACGAACCCACGATACTTCACGATCTTGTCTTGCATAGATTGGTAGGTAGAGAAAACGTGTTATTGTGACTCTATCTTTCTCTTATTTTCTCCCAGATTTCAGACATTACTACGCAAAGGGCAGTAGTAGCAGACCTTACGGCGTAAGTCGTAAAGCGGAGAGATAAAAATAAATTTAACATCGATAAATGAATCAAATCATAGATTTTCGCATGTACTGCGGTATATGTAAATATTAAAAAGAGATATCATAAGAAACATATAATGCACACTCGCTTACATTTTTAAGAATAAGAAGTGTCTCCTGCCAATCTTGTTGCCAAGAAATAATAAATGTAAAATTTTCCAATATAGTATTGGCAACGATCAGTCATACTATGGTCGCTCATTAAAAAGTTTAAAGAAGCGCCGGCGCTCTCGGGATTATTGAAATTCATAGATTGTAACATACAGACGGATCGATATCCGTCGACCCTTTGATAAAAGTCTTTTAAAAATCGTTTTTAAGTTAACAAATCGTTTTTTGTAGTCTTTGCTGGCGGACAAAGTAGAAACAACTAAGTGCTTAATTTTTTGTTAAAAGCTCTAAGCTTACAATTTTTCCCTCAATAGAATCCATTAACTTTTTTTTCAATTTAAAATTACAATTGCTTAGCTTGAAGTCCGCCGTGATCCGGTGGCAAAAGGGTGTGACTGTAAACGCGACGCGAAGAAGGGGCAAAACAATAGTCTTCATCTTCCACACTACTTTTAAACACTAATTAAAGACAAAAAAATGAAAATATATTTTTGTTGGAACTAAATTTAGTATCGAAGAAGTAAATTAGTTACAGTTATCGATATATAACATCGGTTTATAACATATATAACATGTTTCACAGAATCGCGTATTATTTCAGCTGAGCGCCGTCCCTGAACTAGTTAACTAATAATAAATCTGCTCAAAATACTGGTATTTTGTAACTTATTGACCTTTTTGTATAACGTTGCTTGATGTTTTGTCTGGAAGTTAATACTGGAGATTACAATTGGTGTTAAAAGCGTAAATTCTTAAAAATATGAAGAATTTACGTAGCATTTTGTATCTGAGTTACATAAGGTGAACAGAAGAAACAGAGTTCTATATCACTCCGTCTATTTAAGAGATTAAGAAATCCAATTCGTTGCTATCGAGACCGAAGCATTAAAATATTTACCCGTAGAGAAATTGAGGCGTGCACGCTCGGATTTTAAGAAGAAAGAAGAATTTAAGATTCTCTCTATGTACCTGTTACCCAAAACCGTATTATGACTTCAGTAAACTGATAATAAATGAGTTTAAATATATTTTGAACATCTTTTTTTACACAGGTAGGCAAACCTAGGGCTGTCACTCCGTTCTCCATTTTCCGCCGTGAGGCATTGTCTGTTCAGTGGCGGAACTTTTCTCCCTAGTGGAAATCGAACCCAAGTCCTGTTCACACTATCCTAAGAATACTTTATGAATATTTAGGGCACGCTATAAATCCATAAGCAAATTAAGACAAACGCGACCGTAAGATTTTTTTATGTCACATTATTTACTCCTGTCCTACAAGAAATATGTAACCTGAAATAAGAAAATGAAATTATATGTTTATTTTGGTGGTTTTCTCAGAAGTACTGCACCTGATTGATTCCAAAATTTTTTATGCTTTCATTTTATGTTAATTCTTCCGTTACTGAATTCAGCTAATAAACAACTCGCAAACTCAGCTACTGGAGTTAGAAAGTTGAATTGAAGCATATAGGTAGGCGGATTTCTCGAAATTCCTACAGAAACGGGATATAACGTAAATTTCCATTTAACGTATTGAAGTCTACAGAAACAGAGATGCATGTGACGACGGTGACAATTTTAATTATTAACTGCCAAATATATGGCAGATTTTTTTTTATTTTTATTAATACCGTTTAACAATATATATAAAGTTAAACTGTGTCTTGCAAAACTCTTAGTGAGTTTGACTGCAGGATCTCGAGTCTCTTTACATATTATTAAAATTAAAATGACTTTACATATAATTATAATTAAAATAAATTATAAGCAAAAAAACATTTTTAGAAAAAGCTTTTATTTAAACGCTTTAAAAAGGAGAAAATAAGATTTGTCTTTTAAGTTTTAACTATCAACTCATAACCTCATTGTACACAATTTATATGATCATAAAAGCTTGTCGCGCGATTTACTTGTGTAACTAAAGTAGTACTAATTTAATTATGTAAAATCTGCTAAATTTAAATTTTCAAAGTTTCAATTTAATTAAATATTTATTAATGCGACAAGTAGATCATATAAATTGTGTACAATGAGGTTATGAGTTGATAGTTAAAACTTAAAAGACAAATCTTATTTTCTCCTTNATAAATACGTATTGTGTTTATATCTATGTAATTATACATATATTATTTTTAACTAGTTTTACATATATATAAACACAAGTAGGTACGTAAGTAAAATATGAGATTATTTTACGTTGTAAATCCGAATATTAATTTTGCAAGAAATTCCATTATTTTATTGTACTTTTATTAAGTTACTCTTACTCGGTTAGTAATGTTTTTGATCGTTTCCGAAATAAGAAGCATTCCAATATGTGGTGGAACTGTAAAGTTAAAATCCTGAATGCTATGAATATGTCTGATGGAATGTATCTACTTAAAAACAGACAAAGCTCTATTTTCGTAGCACACTCTACGAAATATTCGAATTATTTCCGGCGTTTTTACATTTTTATATTCATACATAAGTACACACTAGTATTATATACTCATCTTTTGTAGCTCCACGCAGTCTTCAGCGCATACGCAGCAGGGCAGACAAAGGAAACTTGGGAACCTCGTGTTAAGACAGTCCGTATCAATTAAGACACTTCTGTTTCCCACTTTGCGGAATTAAAATATTTAATATATCGGTCTCCCAGTGACGTATACCCACAATCACCGTGTTTACAATCTCTTTCTTTTGCCGCTGCGCCGCGAAGCCCTCACTACGCTATATGTCCCTACGTCTATATTTTTTACAAGCCTCAGGTAACGCTACGGTCTTTGCATATAACTTTCGCCTCGTCCACAGTCAGCAACTTCTTATATGTTACGTTTCCGAAAGTCAGTCGAGGTACCCCTCTCTTACTACAAAATAACGTAGAAATGCACATTCCATTTCTATTTAAATAGACATGGTCAAGTATTGTACAGATAAAAAGTTCAGTATAGTATTAATAAAATATTGGATGGGAAGACAAATTCTTATATTTTTAAATATTTTTTGGAATATATATTGTTCTCAGCTCGAAGGCTGTAGAACCAGTTTTGAAAATAAAATGTCATTTAAAGTTTCCAAGTTGTCACTGTAAAATGTACCTTCAGTACGAACGACGCCATAAAGCTTCGTGAATGCAATATCACTCTACTAAGCGATGTATGAAATTGCGGAAAGCATAATGCGAATTGCACGGAGTCTATCTTTTTGAGTGACTAATCACTCGGTTATTTGACATTATGTACATTTATGTAGAGTGATATTGTAAATAGACAGAGACAACCACTTTCCACCGAATTCTGGAGGCATATTGTGTGTGGCGGTACTCAAAGCTGCGTTTAACTTTACCAGAGCCAGAAAATGATAAGATTAAATAAATATGTCATTGCCCTTCTTTAGATAATTTCATCTGCCTGGAAAAATACAGCACTGCGTCCCATTTTCCAAAGCGTACCTGTTATAGTGGGCGGAAGGTGTGATAACGTACTTAAATGTTATATTTTAATGACATAAATAACGTTATTTTTTCTGCGAATAAAATATACACAAACATAATATAGGTATTCAAAATAAATATATAATAGTTTGAATCATGTAATGACGATAAAAGATATATTTTTTAAAACATTTTAAATATCGCTTTCAAACGGAATTTAAAAACAATATAACGTCTTCATCTGATTATTCAATTTTTGTAATGCTAACATTATGTAATATGTACTAAATTACTTATACTATTTTGCGTAGATAATCTACTTCAACAAATCCACTCGGATAAAGAGGTAATGAAGATTTACAAACCAAGACAGCCAAAATGGGAAATAACGAAATAGTTCACGCGGACAGAACACTACTTAATGTTAAAACTAATTCATCTATTAATAATGTTCTCCTTGTTATTATTATGATAAATGGTTATATCTTAAAGGGTTGTAGTACACACGCCCCCGTTCATGTAAAACCGACTTGGATTCAGCCCAATTTGACGCTAAGAATCGACATTGCGTTTGACAAAATCATTTATATACTGACACTTAGCATAAAGCATAAGCTTTATATAATTTTATATAAGCTTGATACATGTATAAACATGTATCAAATTTTTCACCAGTAACGAAGTTCGTTTTCCATTTATCTTAGAACTAGTGGACCCTCACGCGGCTACGCCTGCTTGAACTATACGAATATTTATGAAATTATTTTTAGTTTTCATTAGAATTAGTGAGAAAATATAAGCCTATATAATCAAAAAGAATAATAAGTAGAGACATATTATTAGAAAAAATATCTGAGTTATTGAAATGAGTCAACAAAAGAAGTAAAAGTAACTAAAGGATATTCTTAATATTTCAAAAAGTACCTAAAGTTTTCCGTGCGTGCGTATATACTCGTAGATATCGACTCTATGAAATAACTAAATGTTTCTGTATTAAATAAAATAATTGTTGCGAGCAATATCAAATAAAATAAGAAGAGAACCAAAGTGTAGTTTAAATAAATTATAAACAGCAAATAATTACATAAAAATTAACAATAGTTCGAAAATGTATGAAAATTTATAAAACCGTCAACGTCATCTGCCCGTTCGGTCATACTATGCCGCCTACTATGCCTCCTTAATTATTTATTAGAATGTTATACAGTTAACTATAATTTCAATCTAGATAAAATGCTAGAAGTGACTTTTTCATTTATTTTTATAAGGATGAATATCAAAATATAAGTTCATTTTGGGTGACGTTTTCTTAAAACAACAAACAAACTTTGCAAACCATTACTTAGCAACGACGGTTGTTATTAACATGGCAGAATAAACTGCATCAAATTAGAAAGTATTTTAATTTATTATTACATATGTGTAATGTAATGTTATATAGCTTATAGCACTTCTAAAGAATGCAGCTTTCATACAAAACAAAAACAAAGTAAATTGGACCAGTAGATCCAGAGATCTTAGCGTTCAAACTCTTCTGTGCGCAGCAGCACATTGTCTGTATAAATGTGAGGATTGTGGGTTCGATTTAACAAGGTAAAGTGCGCCGTCGACTTACGCCGCTTAACACACAATTTTTTGAAAATTAATCTTCTTTAGTATGTTGTTGTATCTTAGCCTTTTATTTATTACTTTTTTATTAAAAAAATACATAGATATGCAATTATTTTTTAAGCTTTACTCTTGTTTCCGCAAAATAACGTAAGCAAAGGACACTCCATTTACCACTTCTCGCCCAATTTTCAAGACATTGTATTTTGAGTGACGCAACAAAGCAGCGCGTTCTCTTGTCACCAGTGCGGGTAAATGTAATTTATTCCTATAAATTTTAATTGATACAACTCTCGCGTACATAGTCAGATCAGCACCGCAGCGCCACGACGCGACGGTCTTTTTTTTCATTAAACATTTTGGAGACAAGTTTGCAAACAATAAAAGAAAAAAAATATAACTGACATTCTATATTCTAGGAAAGCTCTAAATAGGCGCACTAGATTGAAGTTTCTTTATTTGTAACTGGGTCTGCTCTCTTTGAAACGAGTCCAATTTGATAGATAATCTGACACAAAGACGTCTTTATAATTTACAAGCGCCTCAAACAAACATTATTTTTGACGTTTCAATTATTAAAAGAGTGTTTTGTGTTTTTTTTTCTTTTAACTCGCCGTTTATTTTGGATAAAGAAATTTTCCTCAAGCTGTAATTGACAGCTGTCTGAGTGTGGGCTTTTCTCCTTTATAGGAAAAGTTGGAAAACAAACATTTCTTGTTTTACAAAACGTGTAAGAGGAAAAGCTTGTAAATTTGTTCATTATCAGGAAAAAGTAATCTTATTAATAAAATTTATTCGTTTAAAAAATTAGGCCGTAATGGCGCAGGGGTATGAGAATGTGTCTGTAACGCGACGGATGCGGGTTCGATCTCCACTTTGGGGAATAAATTATTATTTATTAATACATATTTTCATTTCTTGGCTCTGGCACCAAGGCAAAAACCCAG
This sequence comes from Heliconius nattereri, assembly GCA_013403645.1. Lineage (NCBI taxonomy): Eukaryota > Metazoa > Arthropoda > Insecta > Lepidoptera > Nymphalidae > Heliconius > Heliconius nattereri. Next base: position 5,565,774 of record JAAIXI010000254.1, read on the forward strand.
CGTTGAGTGACGCCACTCCAAACCCAATGCCACGAATTCCACGGCGGAAAGTGGAGAGCGGAGTACCTTTCCATATTCGAGACAGAGTGACGCTAGAAAAAATAAGACGCTATGTTTGAAGTACCCAGTATACTTACTACGATTTAAAGTACAAAGGAAATGTCTGAACAAATTAAAACAACAGGTAATATGTACTTTCGTATATTCACGGGTAATAAAAGTGAAAATATAACAAAATATGGGCAAAGCCAATAAACTCTAATACGTCCAAGATGTTGTCATATGTTTTTTTTTAATTAAAAATACTGTCAATATGTTTTCACCCTTTTCTTGATGACGTGTTGATGTAAACAAACTGTCAGAATTACTACTTGCAAAAAACATAAATAATTCAGCCTCGTGGCGCAATTAGCAAGTGTCTCGCATATAAGCGTCATTGATAACTGTGGGTTCAATCTCAAATAAGACACATGATCCATAAAGAAAAATGCATTATTTAATTAGGATGGACATAATACAACATAATACAGCATATAAACCTACCACCGATCCGAATCAAAAGTGTTTGCAAAAGTTTAGTTAGATAAACAATATTTTGAAGTATTCAGTTTTTTAAGTTTTGAGTACCGTTTAAAAGATTTTTAAACTATTATTATATTCTTAATTTAGGAAATTTTTTTGGAAAACTTTTTATTTTCTTATATCCTATCCTATCCTATCCTATCCTATATCTTATAAAACAAAGTCGCTTTTAGTGTCTGTCTGAACTTTCTAACTCTTCTTCTTCTAAACCACCTAACGGATTTTGATGCGGATTTCATCATTAGGTCGAGTATGTCTCAGGGATGGTTTATATATAGTTTATTATTTGTACATTCTTATGTAAGTTAACATAAATAAGATAAATGTGTATAAAGTCCTACCCGTTGATACACTTTCGCGCATGCGCTGCTTTAATGGTAAGTACTACATGAAAATAATGTACTGCAGTATTGTTCCTCTTAATATGATCTACAAAAAAGTCCGCGACAGCATATTCGTATCTTTTAAGGGTAACCTGTAGTGATCATATTTTTGTCTAAAAATTGTAATTTCAATATATTTAACCAAATATATCGCGCTGAAATAATACATTCAACTCCAATTATCCAATATCCGTTGGGTGGTTTAGAAGAAGAAGAGTTAGAAACGCCAGACAGACACGAAAAGCGATTTTGTTTTATAAGATATAGGATAGGATTTAAACTACACTTTGGTTCTCTTCTTATTTTATATGATATTGCTAGCAAAAATTAACCTATTTAATATAGAAAAATGTTTAGTTATTTCATAGAGTCGATATCTACGAGTATGTACGCACGCACGAAAAACTTTAGGTACTTTTTCTTATATTAAGAATTTTCTTTTAGTTACTTTTACTTCTTTTGTTGGTTCATTTCAATAACCCAGATATTTTTTTCTCATAATATGTCTCTACTTATTATTCTTTTTGATTATTTAAGCGTATATTTTCTTATTAATTCCGTTAAAAACTGACAATAATTTCATAAATATATTTAATAACTATTCTTATATTTTAAGCAGGCGTAGCCGCGTCCGGGTCCACTAGTCTTCTTCCTCCTGGCATTAATCCCGGCTATTGCCAGGGTCTGCCCTCCTACACAACCTACTCCACTTTGCACGGTCTTTTGCGTCCTCGGTGGTTAGACCATTGGCTCTCATGTCCTGCATCACGACATCCAACCAGTGCTTCCTTGGGCGTCCGAAAGGTCTCACTCCAGGAACTGATATATCAAGGCACTTGCATCCGACATAGTTCTTAGGCCGGCGCGTGACGTGGCCAAACCATCTCAGGCGACGCTCTTGGAGCTTATCCGCTACGTCACAGACCCCAAGACTTCCTCGAATGAATGTATTGCGTATGCGGTCAGACCGCGTTACGCCGCACATTCACCTCAGCATCTTCATTTCCGTGACGTGAAGCTCCTGAGTGTGTCGAGATAGTGCCGGCCAACATTCGCTGCCGTATAAAAGAACCGGTCGGATGATGCTCTTGTATATCGGTCCCTTGAGCTTGGGCGGTATTCTGCGGTCGCAGACCACACCAGTCACCTCTGCCAGGAAGTCGGTCTGCATCGGTCCATTCAGCAACCACCACTTGATCCGAGGCCTACGTTTCTCGGCTACTTTTCCAAGGTACCTGAACTTCTCCGACTTAACGGCTGGCTCAGGACCTATAAGGATGGTGCTCGAGTCCCGGCTCCCGCAGGCCATGTACTCTGTCTTCGACACATTTAGTTTAAGACCGCCGTTCTCAAGCGTACCCTTCCAGAGGTTCACTTTACGCTCCAGCGTCAGTCGGTTCTCGGCAATGAGTGCTATGTCATCGGCATACATCATCAGCCATGGAGGCTGGTCCTGGATGTGAGCCGAGACAGTATCGAGCACTACATTGAATAAGAACGGACTAAGAGCCGAGCCCTGGTGAACCCCCACTGTAATCGGGAAGGGTCTAGTGTCGCCAACAGCAGTCCTAACCATAGAAGCGGAATCGTGGTACATGCCTCTGATAATCTCAATATAGGCCTCAGGGATCCCTTTGGATCGCAATGCCCACCAGATACACTGACGAGGCACACAGTCAAAGGCCTTNCTACATCCCGCCAGAGGAGCATAGGCACTGATTAAGTGTGTGGTAACGCCCTCAATCAGTACCCTCACTCGCATCAAGCGGTCGGAGCGACGGTCAACTTCAAGGAGCCCATTCTGAAGCTCTTCAGAAAGCACTACCGCTACACCGTTTCTACCCGAAGGTGACCCAGTGTATATAAGCCGGTAACCCTGTCCGATGTTACGGGACTTATTGCCCTTCCAGCGAGTTTCCTGGAGGAAAGCACACTGGACCCGACGTCTCATTAGTACATCTGCGAGTTCCCTGCATCGTCCGGTTAGAGAGCCAATATTCCACGTTGCAAAGCGGAGTTTCCGTCTGGGTACTCGCGTCTTTAACCGTGCCCGTACTTGACACGGTAGCCCTTGCCCACTTATCGCAGGTGTAGGGCGATGTGCCTGCGCGTCGTTTAGCGGCGATGCCCTAGCCGTACCCAGTTTCTTTCTGTAACTTTTCATTATGTCGGCGGATGGCGGTTTTTTACATGGAGCGACTGCCGTCTGACCACCAAAACCCCTTTGTGGGGAAAAACCGGGGGGGAGAGGAAAATAGAAGGGGTAGGATAGGTAAAAGAATGAGAGAGCTAAGGAAAGGAGGAGGGGAAGGGGGGGAGGACACCATTCTTACGGACTGGATATAAGAGTGGCAGCTCGAGGATCCGGGGTCGCGTACCCGTATGCCCACAAACCAATATCGGACAGATATTAGTCTGGACACCCTCTGGACAAGTCCGGGTCCACTAGTTTATATATATAAAAAGACTTGTCACACTGAATGAGGTAAGACGCACGCACAACCGTAACCGCTGTGCGTAGAAACGTGAAATTTGGACAAATGTTTACTTTCGTAGTCTGGACATCCACTAGGAAGGGATTTTGAAAATTTTAACGCTAAAGGGGTGAAATATTGGGTGAAACTTTGTATGGAAAAAAAAATAAATTACCGGCACCGATTTTTATAAAATTAGAAATTTTGATTATTAAAAGTATTTATTTGAACACGTGTTTTATCGTTTTCTAGAATCCTCCCCCTAGAGGTGCAAATAAGAGGTTGAAAGTTTATATAGAAAAATCTTTAAATCGCTACTGATCTGTATAAAATTTTAAACTGAGACTCAGTTAAATTTTAAACTGAGACTTAAAAATATTTCATTGAACACGTGTTTCATGGTTTATTAGAACTCACTCCTAAGCAATACGCAGGCAAAGCTGCGCGCGTCCGCTAGTTTAAATATATTTTAATAAGTACTTGAAAAGATTAGTAGCATAGATTTAAAATTACGGTACCTACTAAAAAATCCTTGCTGTGTAAAACAATTAGAAAATCCTTATTAAAACTACGAAAATGCGGGTTGCATTAGGATTTAATTAATTTTCACATTATCTTAAGTGCTTTGCAAACATACATTATATGAATAATCCAGTAGTAAAAGCGGGCGAAGCCGCAAGAGGGTCGCTAGTCTTTTTAATGTTTATGTTTTCTAAAAAAATATTTTTCTTTCCTCGGAGTCCACTACTTTACCTGTTAAATATTCGAGATGATTCATAGCAGATACTAAAAATCGAATGATCAAGCAAATTTTTTACGAGCAGCTAGCATTTTTCCTGTAAATGAAACCATTAAGCGATTCGACAAAATGTATTACAACATATTTTCATTTTCAAGGAAGACATTTGTTTAAAAATTTCAATAAATTGAAATGTTTTGCTATTCTTCTTTGTAAGTAGGCGTTGTATTAATAAATCACATGATTATGTCCAAGCAAATACCGGGGGGTGGAAAATATTCCCCTGAGAATTTCAGCATGTAACTATCAAGTACTATAAATTAAGATTTTATAGTTATATTATAAGAATATACCTAGTTTTAGTGATTAGTAATGAAAAAAATATAACACTTCGTTAAAAATGCTTGACGTATCCAGCTTATAACAGAGTAGTTTATCATCTCTAGTTTCACCTGAGTGGCCAATAGCTGTTAAATGCTTACAAAAATTATTAATGTAAATTATAATTAAATAAAATTCTATTATCTATCGCTTGACGCCGGGTAAAATGATTATATTGTATAATAGTTATTAATAAGACCAATAAATAGCTATATCGCCGACGCATTAAATTCCTTTCTCTGTATTTACAATGTGAGTCACATCCAAGTTTTCTTATACTGACACACGATGACAAAATGATAGAAGTGAGTGACGACTGCTCTTTGGAAAGTATCCTCGACTTTGAACACGTTAAGGTTAATAGCAGTGCTGAGATCGTACTATACCTGGATTGGAAATTTAAAATTTATTTAGATATTTCTTATAATTTAAAACTCATCTGAAGGGATGGCGTTTGACTGTGAACGGGGTGATTATGGTATTATTTTCTATTTTCACATTTAGCACGTTCTTGTATGATACAGAGTGGTGTCGAGCTGCGCCACTTAATTCCTAATATTTTGAAAATTGGATATTGAGTGGGGAACGGAGTGTTTCAATAGTAGGTTCCATCTACCTACCTAGCTAGATGTGGGATGAAACGTGAAACTAAAGAGAAGAAGATGCCAACGGAAGAACTGAGGGTCTCAACTTTAAGTGCCTTCTGTTTACCTCCTGTGAGAAAATACAAAAAAAAAACATTTTTAATTGAGTGGTTATAATAGTTGTTTCTTGGAAATTTCTTGTTTGTTCAGGTTGTGTGCGCTTCTTAACGAGTCTACTCGTAGAATAGCGCAACACAACGCCGCATTTCTTTTTCAACTGACAAAGCCAGAAAGTTTCCTTCTATGAGTTCGAATTCACAACAATACTTTAGTTTAGACATTCATATAAAACATTAATAGACTTGTATACAACATTCATAATCAACATCATAATCAACAATATAAAACATTCATAAAGTTTTTGTGTTATATTAGACAACTCTAAAGCGTGGCGAACTTTCTCGGCGCACAGGTATAGCGGAAAACAACTGTTTCAGAAATAGTCTTTCCCTCACGCTCGCTTAAACTTGAAGGTCCGGGTTGAGATGTAAATACTCAGTACGCGGTCACTACGAGGCTACCTGCTTTTTTTTGTTTTATATTTATTTATTTTATTTTATCTGATGGTTTATTTTAATTTAATCTACAAAAATCGTTATAATCATTCTAAATTTTCATGTATAATAAGGTAAACAAAAAGAAGTTCGCCACTTTGTCGAGATGTTTGTTAGTTTCGAACTTGTAAACTTGTAACAGCACCTATGTATTTGAACACGACTACGTGTTTTGTGTCATGTTCGCGTGTCTTGTATAGTACTTGTATGTAATAGATAAGAAAAATATACCAACGGAATTGAGTGCCTCCTATTTGAAATCCACAATCTATATCTATAGTGGGAATTAAACCCACAACCGTCTTACGCTTTTGCCCCTACTCCTCGACGGTCTCTCGTTCTTATGAAAATAAATAATACAATAAAAGCTTTTATTTGTCTACTTCTCATAAACTAAGATAAAGTCTAAGCCTTTTTGATGTATTTATTGCGTTTTGGCTCTTCTATCAAATTAATTTTAAACAATGAAACATAAATATACACAATAAGTTTTGTTTCTTATACATACTTTATTTTAATATATAAGTAAATTGTGTAAGGCACAATATATGTTTTTTTTTTAGTTTAACCAAACTAACTCAAAATATTATTATTTACTATATTAGACTGTATTTCACAAAGCTTATTTACGAACCTTATTTATTATCTATATTAAAATATTATCTGCGTTATAAAATTGTGCATCATTCTTTAATTAGTTCAGAAAACAACAACACAGAAAAATTACATACTTTTAGGTTACGTTAACATTCGAATGTTTTCGTTTCAGAAGTGCGTAAGTCAAACACTTGGGTTTCATAATATTTGAAGTTTGTTTTTTTATTTATTCACACTTGATCTTGACAGAAAACAGTAAATTCACATTTGGGATGTTTTTATTGTGAAATCGTGTCATATATTCTGCGTAAATAAATACGTCTCCTTTATGTTTATAAATAGCTTAACCGGAACAATATACGGCACACCGTCTGACGCTCTGAAGGTGCAAATCGATGCGCGCTGTAAATGTAAATCCCTGCGCTCAGACGCCGCCGCCACAGTCGCCTCGTAAGCTCCGCATCCGACGCACGCGCATCTCTGTCGCGAATAGATCGATTATATTTTTAATTTTTTTATAATAAAGCCGGCTTTACTTGAGTTTGTAAACAAATAATATGACGACGTGACTCCTAACATCAACATGTCTTTCTGTAGAATAACAGGCCGCAGCAGGGGGCTGCCCAAGCCTAATTATTTTCCTCTTCTTGCCCCAATATCGCCAGCTGACGCAAAGAGATGTTGCAGAATAACCGGAAAATCATATGGATTACCTTCACATCATTACATTCCAGTACTACTAACAGCCAGATCTTCAAAAACTAAATGCAAAATTACAAATGTCTCGGGTGAACTCGGTCCGCATCATTACTCACCTGAAATTAATTATGGAAACCGAAAACATGAAATTTTACCCGACTACCGTTACATATTTCCGGTATTGGACGGCTCCACCGAAGCGCAAAGGGGGCTAATGGAAATGTTATTGACTAAGCAAGTGACAGATGACAAGCGATACGTGTACACAGTGCAAGAACGCAGATGTAGTTTGGTTTTTTCAGCTCGTATGGAAGCTGCAGTGCGTGATGGTGACGTTAGAGACGTTATGCTAGCTAAAGATTCAGATACGGTTTTGATAAAAACTAAACAAGGTCGAAGTGTTTCAATGGATTTTAAAGATTTCACAGAAGATGTGGAAATATTTGAAGGTGAGGGACCAAATGCAGAGGTACTGAAGCAAAGAGAAATGGAAGAATTAGAGGAAAAAAAGAAAAAGAGAAAACGAGCAGCAGGTCTCTCATCAATGAAAAAGATTTTTGAAAATAAAGAAAAATTAGCAGAAGTGCAAGAGCTTGAAGAAGAAAAAATGCGTCAAGATCGTGTAGCAAAAAAGGCTAAACTGGAAGAAACTAAGCATGAAAAACATGATATTAAAAGTTTTTCTTGTAATAACTTTGATCTTAATCATATGCGTTCTAAATCAAGTATTGTAATGTGTAGTGGGGAATGGAGAGACCAGATGCATCCGCTTATTGAATCTTGGGACTGGGATTTATTTGAAAAAGAGAAAAACATTGACAACTTTGTACAAAAAGTGACAAAATTACCTTCTCCATTAAAAATAACCCCTTACCATTGTAATACAGAAATGTATGAAGTGGATAAAAATATTAGTGATGTATCCATTCCTCTTGAAAACGTGCCATGTGTTAATCCTCTAAAACCAGTTAAAGCCAAACCTTCTGAAACTATTCTTAATTCTATAGCAGAACTATCTACAGAGCGGCTAATAGAAACTTCAAATCTTGCAGAAACGTTATTAGAAAGTGATAAAATTGATATGCTTCCTTCAATCATCAATGTGTCTGAATTAGTTAAAAATATGAAAAGAGGAAAAAGAGAGCGTGTGGCTAAGATATCTGGACTTACTATAGACATAGACAAAGCAAAGAAATTTTTCCCAGGTCAACATATCAACACTCCTCAAGGTCCTGTTTTTGTACCAGGACAGACAGTAGAAACACCAGCAGGCCCTATATTTATTCCAGGACTCACAGTAAATACCCCAGCTGGTCCTGGCTTAATACCAGGACATATTTTAGGTAATGAAAATGAACCATTCTTTGTAGCTGGTCAAACATTACAAACATCAAATGGAGAAGAATTTGTTAGTGGACAGATTATTAAACAAAAAGATGAATCATATAGATTCGCTGAGGGCCAGACTGTCATATCTGAAGAAGGTTTGAAATTTGTACCGGGAAAAGTAATAAATAATGGATCAGAAGACATATTTGTACCAGGTCAAACAATTATGACTCCAGATGGTGTACAGTTTATTCCTGGACAAACATTTACAGAAAAATATAATATAATTTTCACACCCGGTCAAAACGCCAAAATAAACAATGAGTGGCAATTTGTGCCAGGTCAAGTTGTGAATAATGATAATGAATTACATTTTGTCCCGGGAGCTACATTACCAACGCCAAATGGTCTGAAATTTGTGCCTGGTCAAACAGTTGCAATTGATGGAGAAACAATATTTGTTCCAGGCATTTCAAGGATGGCTGAGGCAGGCTTGGAGTTTATTCCTGGTACTACAGTAGATACAATTGATGGATCTAAATTTATTGAAGGACAGATTGTTAATTCTTCAAGTGGTGAAAAATTCTTACCGGGTAAATCAACTATTCAAGCAAATGGCTATGTTGAATTTTCTATAGCAAAATCTGTTGAAGACATTGCCTTTACTGAAGGATCTCCGACGGGGTTGCCTATAGACATAAAAACTAGTTCGCTGTCAGAAGAATCTTTATATGTTTTTGGGCATATGGTTCAAACAGCAAAAGGTATCGAATTTTATCCAGGGCCTAGAATACCTAATTTAGAAGGAAAAGTCGTACCTGGTCGGCTAGTTAAAAACGAAGCTAATCAATCTCGTTTCGTTCCGGGAATGATGGTAGAAGGTATATTTGTACCCGGTCAAATCGTTTATACGGAAAACGGTGAGCAATTTGTTCCTGGTCAAGTTGTTGATACAGTTGATGGCCCGAAATTTGTTCCTGGTCAAGTGGTTAATACAAAAAATGGGCCTAAATTTGTTCCTGGGCAAACAATACATACAATAGATGGACCTCGTTTTGTACCTGGGCAAATTATAGAAACAAAGGCAGGCCCTACATTTATTCCAGGCCAAGTAATTTCAACAGAAGATGAAGGTTCTAGGTTTGTGCCTGGTCAAGTAGTGGATACTGAGGAAGGACCAAGATTCGTTCCTGGCAGAGTTATTGAGACAGACGATAATGGGGTGACATTTGTACCCGGTCAAATAGTCCAAACACCGGAAGGACTTAAATTTGTAGCTCCTGATCTTATTGAAGGCGAGGAAGGCTTAGAATTCTCTGTTCAAAGTTTTGTCGTTACACCTGAAGAGCTAAAACTTTTAAAAGTTAAAACTAACCCAAATGATACAACATCAACTAAAGGTGAATTAACTATTGACACTAAAATGCTTCGGCAACTTTCCGAAGCCGGTATGTCAATTGGACGGCAAGTCCCAGCTGACTTACCAGCTATCAATGTTATATTAAATCAAACGAAAAATGTTGAAACTCTAAAGGCATTTGTAACAGATTTTGGCTTAAAAGATGATGTCGCCAATCAATTAATGGATGTTATTACATCTATAATCGAAATGAGTGCTCATTTAAAAACTGAAATGAATATAAGCAATAAAGAAAATGGTCTAGTATTTGATGGAAGAAAGGGAAGACCAAACAAAAAAAAAATAAACGAAATAAATTATTTGGATCATACAGTAGATAAGGAGGAATATTCCCATCAGGAAAAAGTAAAAAATTCTATCGCCGCAGCTGTGCTTGCAGCTTTAGTGACAGCAGAACAATTTGAAGAAATTAATAATAATAATGGAAGAGAAAAATATCATCATATACTAAAATCTATTGACACTATTTTAGGAAAAGCAATTGACGAAGATCTAGTTTCTGCTATGTATAAAATTCTTCAAACTGAAGAAGATAAAGAAGTTCTTACAGAAGAAATTCTTGAAAATTCCACCACTCCTAAAGTAGAATTAATCAAAATTGCGTTAAATAGCGCAATAAACAAACATTCCTATACTGAAGATCAAGTAATTGATAAATTTAGTGACTTTCTATGTAAAGAAAGCGAAATTTTGGGTCCTGCTTTCAAAAAAATGTCCAGAAATGATCCTAGCTTATTACAACACGTCTTAAATCACATTTCTGAATCTGTTTCATTCATTAAAACGGATAATGAAGCCGCTGAAACATTGCAGAAAGTAATCGTCACAGCAATACAAGAAACTAGTAGCAAAACATTAGAGACAGTTTTGGAAGGATCTGATAAGGAAATGGTAAGAGAAATGATCCTGCAATCTGCTGGTCTTGCCAGAGTTTTAGGGATGAGTGAAGTAGCTAGAAATTTAATATCTGCACTGAATAATGAACATACTTTCGATAAAATTTCTGGGGACGAGATGAGCATGAATATTCTAAAGAGATTAACGGTGATGAGAGCACTTGCTGAAGAATCTCCTAGCTTACATTCAGCATTGCACAAGCTCGAAACCGATCCAGAGCTAGCTCGTACAGATCCCAAATTAAGAGATTTGGTACGAGAGAGCGCATCTCTAATGATCATTCCAGAAGAACCACCGCTTATGACCTCAGCAGATGTTCCATTGAGCTTACTTCAACCTGAAAATAGTCTTGCAATGGAAGATTTTCTATTTCAACGAAAGAAGCATCCGGGGGCCTTATTAATTATGAAGAAAGGTTTACAGGCTGTTGTTCCAAGAGAAGCGAGCCGTGCTGTATTAACTGGTCAAGTAGCATACACAGTCTTAGACGAAAGTGGCATAAGACATTTTGAACCATTACACGTATTCTCCGCACTTAATTTAAGCCAACCTACAGCACACCGATTCAGTATGTACAGTTGTCCTGTATTGGACGACAATGACGAAGACCTTCAAACTTTTACAGGATACTGCAACATAAGTAACAGTCAGAGGATAACCAAATATGGCGGATTGAACAGGAAATATAGTGGAGTATTATTAGATAGAGAAAACACTAGATCTAGAATGAGTAGCCTGAAAAATACACCCAGCTATGACAGATATAGCTCAAGATCTCTCTCTAGATCACGGTCTACGTGTAGCAGGAGTCCGTCAAAGGTAATGGGAAAAAAATACTTTAAAACTTAATAATTGAGATTGATGACGGAAACTAAATCATTGTCAATTGTATCATCATATCGTATTTTGTATTTCCTTATTATATGGCATTAAAATTGTACAATATTAGAGATTAATAATTATATTTTAGTAATTTACCAATCTAGTGAGATTAAACATCTAATTCAGTAATTCTTGTTTCAGGTAGACGACGTGGTGGTAGCCACCGCTGATTATACAGCGGCGGCAGATGATGAGATCTCAGTGAAAGCTGGAGATATTGTCGAGGTTCTCGATACTAAATCCGGTGTTGGATCCAAGTAAGTACATCACTTTCATATTGTACTAATTATCCTTTAGAATAAAGTTTACAAAATAACCTCAGTCTTTATTGTTAGGCAGTGTTCGGACACCTGTGCCCTAATTAAAATATACTTAATAAATCTATACTTATGGAATCCTGAGGTTACAGAAACGGTTACTTGTAAACTGACCAAAAATAACTTAAATCTTTGCACACAACATTTCATACATTGTAACGCACACTCATCATACACTCACACAAATATAACACTAAATTGAAACACCTTCCTTTAATTTATGAATACATAACTATGTAAAAATCTTTTCATTTATAATAATACCGATACACGAAAACTCATTTTTATAAATACCCGTATGAATAATCTACGAGAACTGTTTATTAGGAACAAATTAATGTTGAAATAAATTTTAACTTTTATATTTTTTATCTCCACGTTTTTATGCCTTATGACAGGTAAGCAAAAATCGTTCATCTGTAAACCACTTCGTTTTTACTTTCTTTTAATTATAAAAACATTGCAAATTTTGTCGATTAAACCAGGCAAATGAAAATACTACTCCTGTTGAAATTTGATCAAACTACCATCGCGGTAACATTCAGATTAGATGATTTTCTTTACCTATGGGCCAAATATAGAATTTTTATTCAAGATCTTGAATAAAAAAATATAAGTTTCTCTCCTATTGATTTATATGTTATTCTGTTTTCACAAGCGCATAAATTGCCAGAAAATGTGAAATTTTCAATTAAATTCAATGTCCTAAATACACTTGAATGTATATGTAACCCAGATGTAAATAGAAATTGTATGGAATGCATTTTATTAACGCGGATGCGCTGGACACCGATATGCTATATATTTAGACTAGAGAGTTCGATGCACCATTACGTAACTTTCGCACTATGAACCACGGTTGTATTACCCGGGTTAAATTTTAACACTCTATAATTAAATTAGAATAACCTATATACAATAAAAATATATTAAACTAATATAACGCGTATAATTTGTTTATTTAAGTGATATACTCAAATAATCAAATTATACACAATATATCCTTAAACAATATTTTCATTAAATATTTGATATAATCACGAAAACCAAGAACGTATCATAGAAATAACCTCCTTCTATTCCCATATCATTAATAAGCATCATCATTAAAAAATAATTATTATTATTATAACCACCTGTCATCATACCACTCAATCATTAATCATGATGACGTAATGAAAGAAAATTATTGATGCAGGTACAGAGGCCGTGTGTATAGATACGAGAATCATTTCTTCCAATCCAGGGGTTCCTCACTTGACTATGTGTTTAGTGTTCCCACATATAAAATGTATTATTATTGATCATTAAAATTATATAAGAATAAGAAGATATGAGAAGACAGAAGAGGCTATCATTGTATATATCTTTCAACGGAAAATTTATGTTGTATTAATGTAAAAAGCCACAAAAATTGCATATTTTTAACTGGGTTTTTAACTAGGCACTGGCTGATATTATACAGCCGAATATTGTTTCTACTTTAAAAATATGCACTTAGCTGGCAGTAAATGTTGTTATTTATTTTAACATTGTGATAACTATCATTTTGTATATCATTTAGAGTGTAACGCGTGCTTTATCATTATCAAATGTATCACATAACAGAACGCACAGCAGATTTATGTATCTAATAAAGACAATTAAAGTTCTGGAGTTTCTTTTTGACTCTGTTGATAGATTAATCAAAGGTTATTTTCTTATATATTCATTAGATCATAATTAGATCATAATTAAATAGGCTACTAATCACAGTAGAACGTGTAGCTTTTATCATATTAAAAAAAGCTATATTATTCCAATGTCAATTTGGATTAATTGTTAATTATAAAACAATGCTATTATTAAGAACTTTACAAGGAATAGTATTAAAAAAAATTAGTGAATTTATTTTGAAATATAAAGGTAAATAAGTTTTAATCTTATTTTCTTTTCTGAAAAGGATATGTAGAGAGAACTTTAATAATATATAATGAGTGAGTCATTATACATTCCTTATCCGTCCTTATAGTTTTTTTACAATTACCAGGCACCGCTATTTTAATGATTAAAGTATAAATAACAAACTATTTGAGTTTTATATTATACTCATACAAAAATAATTTGTAAAATACATTGTGAAGCGTTTCTTCTTTACGACATATTTTCTATAGCACACCTGTTTAAAATTATAGACGTATAAACGAAATTTAAAAATAACTTTCTTCTTTTGTTTATGAACGTGCCTTAGAATCAAAACTAATGATATATTTTTATTTAAACTCATATATTGATATCATTTAATTTTAATATTTCTAAGCGTTGCTGAATAGATTGATAGAATGTAGTGAAAATATACTGTTCTCTAATTTATGCCCTCTATACTGTCCGTAGAATAACGTAATCCAACATTACGTCTAGGAAAAAAACAACAGGGTAGACAAAAATAATCTAGTGTTAAAATAAGTTAGGGAATATATAATAATATACGCAACTCTGTGTGAAAATCGCAAATTACTAATATGATATCGAACAAATATTGTTTATGTATGTATGTAGGTATGTTTGTATGTAAATATAGAAAGTATAAAGACAATATGTATAAATCATTTTTCTTCTAAATATCAAACAAAATTAAAAGAAAAACATTGTATATATTTTCCTTACCTTAAAACATAAAAAAATTAGAAATAATACATCTAGTATTTTAAATTAAAGATTACGAAACGCTATATTTCAAAAAGAAAATATTTAGTGTCATTTAAAATATGAATTGCGTACAGGAAAACTAGCATACATACGTACAACAGACCACAAGTCACTGGCTCTAAGCCAATTCAGAGAAAGGCAGTTCTTAGAAACATAAATTAGTTTTCACAGACACTTAGATACAGGTATTTATTAAGATGATTCAAGTTTTTTGGGTTATTTAGTATAACATATTTTGTGATTAAAAAATTGTTTGAATCATCTCATTAAGTAGGGCGAGAAAATTATGATTTATGGCTATCTATGAAGCTAGCGAAGATTCTTCAGAATATAATTATAAATCTTTAGTTACTTGATTAAACTATAGCTTCACTCTGTATACCGCATAGAGCAGGAACTGTAGAGGCATTCTAATGTTATAACACTCCGTTCCCTACGCATTGTTTTATTTACAAGACGCATGTATCGTTGTTTTGTTATCGGAGCGAAGAAATGAAAATTAACCTGACTGCAAATTGAATTTACGTCGATCCAAAAAAAAATATAATTTGATAAATAATAAAAAATATTTTATTATTTATTATTACCTTTTAGTATTTTCTGCTAAGTAGGGAGAAGGAAGTCAGTAATGTACATATTACTAGATTCTATTTGTACCTTATACAAGATTGCAATATATACAGCCTTAGTTTGTCGTAAAAATATATTTCTTTCCTGAAATTATCTGAATTATTATGTTTCATAAAAAAAGTATAGAAAAATGAGGAAAAGAGCATTTTAAATGTTAGATCATAATCCTATTTATTCTATAGAAAATAAAAAGCATACATTTCCATTTTTCCATTAATTCCATTGAAATTTTCATGAAATCATTAAGTGAAAATTTTACAGTCATTTGTATACAGTACTACAATAAAATATTAAGAAAAAAGAAAACAATCTTATATACCGTTATATTTTTTACTACTTATCACGATATGATATTTCATGTAGTTATATAGGTAACAGAATAATGACTGTTATATATAAATAGGATGCCAGGTAATTGACCTACTTGCTCTTTGAAGTTTAGAAATACACTTCCTCTACAGAACAAACTCCATCAAATATAATTGCTGACGTCTAGCTACAGTGACGGACACTATATGAAAACTAAAAATATATAATAGTCATATTATGCAAAGACAAACTGTAATATCATAACTCGAAGGTAAAATGTATACCTAATTATATTGACAAAAAATTTAAAATGTTGGTATTTTTAAGTAAAACTGTGATAGTATGAAGGAGTGTGCTCTATTCTGAATTTGGCCCATCGAAAGATGAAAGAATGATGAAAAATATAAACAATATATCTTTGATAATGATGATGGTAAATGATAGGAAATGAAAGGGAGATAACTTAAAATACGGTATCGATATTACTTGAGAATCTACCTCATATATACAGAGTATTAGAACACTCAGCACATGGATGAAAAAGTTGACGATTGTATTAAAGGAAAGCCTAACTTAAGACGATTGTATTAGAAGAAAGATTGTATTGCCAGAGGTAAAATTATAAACATATTAGGTATATGTTGTACGTAAATGTTAAAAATTGAGGCTTTCGTGGCGCACTGAACAACGTCTGTAAGCGCGACGATTGTTAGGTTAAATAAATTATTTTTATAAAATAAATTATTTTCATATCCTCGTTTTGGTAACAAGACAAAGCACTGCCACTCTGTTATGTGAAAAAAATCGAAAGAAATTGAGAAGAAAGTGAAGAACAGAGTGATTTGAAGAACAAAAAAAGACTGTTCATGTAAAAGGCACGTGAACTTTCCAGATCGTATATGAAGCAGTTGACCACTGAATTGAAAGAAAAAAAGATTTTATATCCGGGGCTCCATTATGCCTGTAAAGCGTGCCAGAGATAATGCATCAAAATATAAAAAATATATAATTTATATACCAATATAAATAGAAAATACAAAACACATGTCAATTAGTATGATTTTGACGTGATATAAATGGAATGGAAAGTCCAAACTTTTATTATTAACCTAAATAACGTTTGAAGACATCTGTTCCTAAGCTATATGTTTTGATGTATGTGGAAATCGACACAATGACATCTAGTGAACAGCTAACAGGCGGGCCGGGGTGCTGGAGCCGGTGGAAAGTGTGCCGCGCTGACGTCACCACGCGCTTATAGACCAACCTGAAATAGCATGATGAAACTTTACTGTGAAGTTAAGGTGCAACTTTGTCGAGAATGGATGATTTTTAGTATTAATATTAGATATTAACTAGCGTTTACTTGAGTCTTTGCTTGTCAAATCGAAGTAACTAAATGTATGCAACACGCAACCAGAAGCTATTAAGCACAAGCGTTTTTAATATATATTTTTAATTATCATTATTCCTATTAGTCATAGCGTAGGTAATGTATTAATATATAGTAGATATATAATATATAGCCTTCCTTTATAAATGAAGTATGTAATACAAAATAATTTTTCAATTCGAGGAACTGGTGCCTGAGATTAGCATTTCAACCAAACAATTTTCCACATTATAATATTAGTATAGATACACTACCTAGTAGATTTAAAAATGTGCTAATGGGTGTTATAATTTTTATTTATTTCTACATATTAGACATGACATGTGTTTTTGAAAAGCTGACGTCTGTTTGATTATGTTTTTTACACGGAAATTTCTTGAAATCGAACACATAATCATTACCTTCCTAGTTATTTAATTCCCGAATATGCCACAAACTTCGTCTTTTAATATTACAAGACGTGTTGATTGATTTATTATAGGCAATGAATATATTTTGAGTTATAGGAAGTAGGTAAAGCTAAGCTGAACAAGTCCCGCCATGTCACTGTCGGTCCATCACGTCGACGTGGCGCTGCGTGCCAAGACATTAAGGAAGCAGCGTTTGACCTTATTCAGAGAAAACTAAAATAATATGGCCAATTATATATTTGTTCGATTTGAATTTAACTTAGTTATATTATCTACAGCTTCACGCTTTATTATATATCCAGCAGAGTAGGCGAAAGGAACTTAGTTTTAACATACTCCGTGTGCATGATATGTGGCCGAAATCAAAGCCACGATTTATCTCAACATAGCGAGGAATCCTTAATTTCTCCTAGCAGGAACACAATAGTTGTGTTTACAAACAGATAGTATTCTTCTGATTTCGTCCTGATTCAAGGCATCGTTTGTTGGATGGGGAAATTACGTTCTGGTAGACAAAGCACCCCATGGAGATTCGGAGTATCTCAACACAAGGGGAAAAAAGTGTGAAGCCGCACTTTGTCTAAATTTTTATTTAAGATACAGTACATTTTTTAGATATACGCTGTATCCCGCACATAGCAGGATAGACAGAGGGATCATAGTGTTAAGACACTTCGTCCTTCATTTTCCACCAAATTATGGAGGCATTGCGCGTTGAGTGGTGGAACTCAACTCTGCGCTTTATCTGACCAAAGCGAAGACAATGGCAATATTAAATATTTGATTTCTTCAAGTGGAAATAAAACCCACAACCTGTCGCCTTACGGTTACTCGCTACTGTCACGACTGGCAGATACAGTACATTTAAAAAAATGTTACCAAGAACCGTACCTACTTCATAATCTCTTCAGTTTATATTCGTACTGAAATCTGAAGCGGACCCTGACATTGAGGCGTCAGCCACTGTCGCGTGTGATTGATGCCGTGATATATATCACACGCAGGAAACTAAACTACCGTTCATCTATTTATATTTACTTCGAGAAATATAGCTGTTTCTTAACTCTTATTAGTGTTAAGGACGAAATTTTTTTAGACTATTTGATTGGGAGTTCAAATTTACACAAAATATTTTAGTAGTAAAAGAAAGCCATTGTGGCGCAGCGGTAAAGTGTCTGACAATACACGCGATGGCTTAGTGTTCTATTCTATTTTTTGAATGTATTTTTGAAAAATCAAGAATTTAAATATTGTATTTTTGATAGTTTTTATACATTATTTAAATTACATTTAACACAATTAATCACAATTTACAATATAAACACAAAAAACAATTGAAAACGATACACTAAAGACGAAATCCCTTTCCATATATTAAAATATCCCAATCTCCCAGGAACCCAGACCCCGACACCAGCTTGAACGTGGAAGCCGAACTCCTCGACACTTCCGCTGCCAAACACAAGATTGCTGTTCGACCGAAGAAAAATCATCCCAAAAAAAGAAAGATTGCTTCAAATGAAAGGTGAGACACAAAAATACCTTACTTTATCTCATCCTGTTGCTATATTTTTACTTTCCCTGCCTTAGTTTAACCTCTTTATTACACTGCACTCAATCTTACTCTATCTGTTACTCTTGTTACTCTTATTTTTCTCCAATTATTATTTTTTAGACAGAAACTGAATATCCGCCCAATATTAGAGACTTTGCATGTTAAGTGGCAAAACTCAACGCTGTACTTTGTCTTTTTACCAGAGCTAGAAAATAAAAAACACTCATTCTCCCGGAATACCAATCCACAAACGTCACTTTACAGGCATACTCTGTTTCACTGTGCTACAACGGTCTCTATCTTTGCCTAATTTAGATTTCTTAACTCTTAATTTCATTATTGTGCGTTGTTTACTTATGTAGAAAAAACCATTAATCTAAGTGTATAAAAGAAATATTTTTTAAAATAAAAAAAGGTGACTCCAGAAGGATCTGTCCATCAAGACCACATCGGTGTATCCAGACTTATATGAAACATTATTCGTTCGAATACGAGGAGTGTTGATAACACTAATGCCTAAGTATCTCTTACAGATGGATTTGGCTGAATGCCCTAAGCAATTTAGGAGAATTGAAATGATACAACTTACGAAATATTGATAGAGGATATCAGTCATAATATTGTGGGTATTGCCCACTTTGTATGTGTATCTTAATATTATGATACGAGTATATCTAAGTTTGTATAAATTTTACTTAACAACTATTAAAATCACAGAAAATCTAAGTATCTTATGGATAATTGACATAGAAAGATAAAAAAACAAAAAAAAACAAAAATGTGGTGTCGTGGGACACCAGGTAGGAACGAAGTCCCTTCGGCTAATGTAGAATCGAAACAAATTGCAAAAAAAGTCGTGCTCAATTTTATGTAGGTTTTCTTGATTTTTCTCTTAAATTTTGCTGATTAGTTTTTATTTAAGTACAAGAAAGTATTTAGGAAATTCAGTATTTTAGGAAATAATAAATTACTTAAAATAAAAAAACAACAATAACACACAATCATGCAAAAAAATGATGAGAGAACGAAAAGAAAGAGGGAGAAAGAGAAAGGTATTATACACTACTCGTCTGTGTATGCGACTGTCGCGCCTGCGCACGTCTCATTTAACGGTTTTATTCCACGCATTTTTCTTACGGTTTTACTATCACATTTTTTTCAGTTCGGTCACGCAGCGAAATCCCTATCCCTTCCAAGTCTGCCGTAAGGAACATCGTTCCAATAAAAGAAAGCAATTTAGAAGTCGTCAATCAAAGTTATTTTAACGTTAACATGGATGAGAGGAAGTTGAAATGTTGCGTGATCTAGCATTGACCGAGTTGATATTTTTCTTAATGCCAAACGTCCGTCTCTTTCATTTGTATGTCTAAGGCTTGATTCAATTTGAATAAAAACAGTTTTTAATCGCTGCAATCGATTTATATGTAAGTGAAAATTAATTTTCTGTAGTTTTCGTGGCGCATTGGGAGAGCGGACTAAATGTAATTCAATCTCCACTTAGCGCAATGGCGTTTTTTTATAGTTCAACGTTATATTCCACTAAACGGTTGGGAGGAAACCAATGTTAGAGTAAACCAGTTAGAAAACGATTCATTTCCTCCAGTGGAAATACAACTCTGAATAGCTACGATAGCAGTCAGACGCTGTGCCGCTGCGTCAAAACGGCCTCAAAATAATTATATTTAAATAATTTTTAATGTGATTGGTTATATTTTAAATATTTTCGATTCTATGATCTGCTAGACGACGTGCGTCGAGTTCCGGTACTTTACATGCAAGGTCTCGAAATTTGAGCGTTGCGTGAAATTTGGAGTGTCTTAACACTGGATTCCTTCTGCCTACCCTTTTATGTACACGAGAGATACAGAATTGAGCTAAAGAAAATACTAACATTTCAACAATTAGTTCAAGTATTAATAAGTACGGTGTTACGTAATGTTCACTTGTCGTTTTTAGGTGACCCCGTTGCGAATATTACAAAATGAGCGAAAGTTTTAAATATAGTGGTTTCCTTCGTCGCTGCTTCTCTCTGTCATTTTGGACTAACCTTAATTCGTTTGGGATTTTCCTCACTTTGTGCCAAAAACGAAAAAGTTTTTCCTTCTTTATTTGATATATTGAAAAAAATACACTAATTTAACTATGTTACGAAATCTTTTAATTGTATTAGTTGTATTATCCCAGAAGTCTGCAGTCAAGAGCTTAGGTGACAATATAATAATATTATTGAACTGGTTACTAGCATTTACAACTTTAAATATTGTCTAAAGGATGAATGTATGAAAGCAATATTTCTGTTTTTTCACGGTATCCCGTACATAGGCGAGTAGGCAGAGATAATCTGAGAACCTAATTTTACGACATTCCGTTCCCCATTTTCCAATTCTTGAGTTCCGTCATTCAACACGCAAATGTCTTGTATATCGGTGGTGCATGAACAACTGAGGATATAACGTGGTAGACAGACGGTACCAAGTTACAGCCCCTTTATACCTGTATGCGAGACAGCGTGAAGTTTAAAAATCATACCGTTGATGACATAATAATGTCACTACTCATTATTTAATCAGTTCAATATAATTTAACAAAAAAATATATTTTTAAACGAATTCTAGCATTTACAAGTAGGTTAACACAATACTATTTATTAAATGAATATAAATGATTACGAGATTTCAAAATTATGAATTATATTCATTTAAAATCGGGGACAATATGAAAATATTTTGTTAGAGTAATGGCATCTGCAAGCTTACAAAATATTACAAATATAAATAACTTCTCTCTCGACTTTAGAAAAGTTCCCACGCATTTTGGCCATTATTTTATATAGCAAATGGCACTGTGTATCCGAAAATTACTAGAATGATATATCTTTTGTTTAAATTCACTTTTCATTTTCACGCATTTTTGTGGAGTACATAAAGAAAAAAAACATCTTGTAATATATAACTCTGATTTCATTTGATTATACGTGAACATAGGAAAAATGCTTTGTAAAACTGGTGCTGACCTGGAATGGTCTTTACAGTGGCGCCGGTTGTACCGCACGAGCCGGATTAATCAGGGGTTCTGCGATTATTGGGTCCTGTGCTCTTAGATAGGGGAGTGAATAGTGAGACTAAAGAAATTAATCCTGATTATTTAAGCGTTTACTATACCAATGAGGACCCCGGGGTCATGGAAAATGTGTAATTGACAACAGAATATAACGGTGCTTTTGTTGTAATTAAATTAGAGAAACCATTATAATATGAAACGAAACATTTTCTACGAAATTTTCAACGGAAAGAAAACGAATAGCTGTAAATTCTTAGAAAAAGAAAAAATGTATAGCACTTAAAATTATTCCACGGGACAATATACGGTTAGATACTTATATCAAAGAAATTAAAAAGTGTTTTATTATTTGTTAGTGCGAAAAACGGTGGCAATTATAATAAATTAGAACTAGAACAACTATATAAGCGATATAAATGTACTGTATAAAGGCAAACGAAGAATTTATTAACTTTGATATAAAGAGAAGAGTTTGTTTGTTTGTTTGTTCAAACGCCAAGATCTCAGGATCTACTGGTCCGATTTACTTTGTTTTTGTTTTGTATGAAAGCTGCATTCTTCAGAAATGCTATAGGCTATATAACATTACATTACACATATAAACTAATATATTTTAAAGCACTTTCTAATTTGACATGCAATTTATTCTACCATGATAATAACAACCGTCGCGTCGCTACGCAACCGTTACTGCGATATTTTGATATTTATCTTTATGAAAATAAATATAATAGTCACTCTTAACATTTTATCTAGATTGAAATTGTGGTTTACTGTACTGTTTATGATGAAGATGTCACTGATTCGAAATGACCTAGCCTTCGGACGACACAGTATGAGTATGACCGACGCGAACGGGCAGATGATGTTGACGGTTTTATAAATCTTCAAACTATTGTTAATTTTATGTAATTATTTGCTGTTTATAATTAATTTAAACTACACTTTGGTTCTCTTCTTCTTTTCTTGGTGTNATTATTCTTTTCGATTATTTAAGCTTATATTTTCTTATTAATTCTGTTGAAAACTGATAATCATTTCATAAATATATTTAATAAATATTCTTATATTTCAAGCAGGCCAGGTTTTAATATTTTTAAAATTTGTTATATATAATTTCTATCATAATGGCTTGCTGGTATTAACTCTTTATACTCTAAATACTTATTAAATCTAAATTATTTTAATACAATGTCATAGACTATCCTAAATACAAATATAAAATGTTACTATAAAAATATTTTAAAATCACTGCTTGTAACTACAACTAAAAGAACATTTCTACCCTCTAGTAATTAATATTATATAAATTTCTGCCTTATTGTACAAAGTTAAATGAAGCAAGAAGAAGCAAGAATGAAGAATATTTTGCAAGTATTAAGACTGACTTTCTAAATTTGTAAACATTAATTACACAAATCTCATGTAAGTGACTGTAAAGTCTTTTTTGAGAAATAAATATCTTTAAACCTTTATATAAGTATGCCTTCATTTAGACGTCTTTGACATCCGATGTAAATGTTTCGATACTAGGCAGAAACTCTTTATTACCATTATTATTAGTATTAAAACTTCTATCATTTATTTACTGAATATTTACAAAGTATTATTTAGTAGCAAATTGTAACAAATTGAAAACTCTCAAAAAGCTGTAAACCTATAGAACCGGTAACGGTCATAAAGTTTATGGGCTATTCGGTGGCGAAGTCTGTTAAATAAAAATAGTTGGCGTGATCTGTTGACGTTGGGTTGTTAACGTGCTATAATTATTCAGGTCAATACTAATTATTTAACCTGGCTTTTCCCTAATTACTTTAGCAGTTTGGAGCTTTTTCGCGCTTACCCGAGTAGGTGTAGGAGACGCAGTGTTAAAACATTCCGTTTTCACTTTCAATATTTTTTTATTATATTATTTTGATGGCGAAATGTAACGTCGTACCTTGTCTACCGGAACGTAGAGAAAAATATATTTATAATAATAATTTTAAAAAATAGCTAAGACAATTTAGAGCTTGAGTTGTATCCCAATGGAACACAGAACTCGGCACCTATATAAATCTCCTATTGTTTTGTCGATGAAGTCCAGAATGCATCTTGCGTTACTAAACATTTAACTTGGCTCTCATTTTACATTTATGTTTTTTAATAGACTTTTTTTTAAACATTTTCGTTTCATATTTAAATAGATAGATATTCATAATAGATTTTAAGCCTTAATTGATTTGCAATTTTCTACTTTTCCCTAGATTTACCTACACATTATTTAAATAAACAATATCAACTGGAGCGATTCAACCGGAGGTGATGGAGCTGAATTAGATCTTTTAAATTTAATAGAAAGCTCATTCTATTTAGAAATGTACACCTAGAAATATGTTTTGTTAGTCTCCCGTAGTACAGAGTACTGAGGGACTATAGTTTAAATTGAAATTCGAAATCCTTCTTTACTGAAATAGACATTTGCAAGCATAAATTAATATAAAGCAACCACCAAAACTACATAGCGGTCTTTGATATACAATGCACGTTTCAATTTTTTTATCTCCCGCAGATAGATTAGATATAGTTTGAAAATCGGAATTCCTTTGAGAAATCTTATAATAAATGAATACATAGCTTTAAATAGTAATTAATTCATTATAAAAACGAGATAATTAGTTAACCCTGCGCCATGAACTCAAACTGGAGTGGCGGATGTGGGACGGAAGCTTTTTATACAACTATGACATCACGTATGGGAACTGGGAAGTATTGAGGTTAACGGCTGGATCGCCCAAATGATGCCACGTCGATCTTTGATTTGATGTTATTTTAGGTTTTCCTGCTAAAAAAAAACTCGGTGTGTCCCTTTATTTGTTTTTTTTTTAATATTTACAGCTTCACGCCGTATCCCGCATATAGCAGGGTAGGCAGAGCGAACTTGGGAAACTAGTGTTTAGACAGTCCTGCATCAATAAATCACTTCCATTCGTCCGGCGGAACTCAACACCTTGCTTTGCCTCGACACCAGAGCGAAGAAATGAAGCAATATATTATTTTCACGAGTGGCAATCGAACCCACAAGCTGTTTACGATTGCAAGTGCGCGTACAGTTACATGCGCGTGCATCTGCGGCACATCTTGCTTCTGATTTTTCTAAATCATTTTCCATTTTACTTTTATTGTATTTGTTTCGTCCTTTTAAAAAGGATTGCACAATTATAATATAATAATAAACGTAAAGCTAAAAAAATATATACAAGACCGCCCTGAAAAAAGATCGAGAACGTGACGTTAATTAATTTTCACATAATTACAGTCCACGCGTATTTTCGTGTACCAAATTAGCGCCATAAATCCTTCCTTCAGGAAGCGACCGAACAATCGCTTAGTCCTCTGACGGCGTGTCCGCTTGCCAGATTTATGACTTCAGAGATTATACGGTGTTCAAGTTCTGCCCTCGTAATTTGTTAATGGAAGAATTATTTAAAGAAACAGTGGTTATGGGTTAAAATTCTACCAAAAATAAGTTTTAGTCGGCTTCGCGACTTTTAATAACAGGGTAGGCCATAGGTTCCTCACTTTCTGCCATACATTTTTTTTCTGTTAATAGCTTAATAAAAGGACTTTCTTGTAATATAATATTTTATATTACAAGAAAGTAATATAAAATATTATATTACAAGTACGCAAAAGATCGTGCAAAGTGGAGTAGGTTAAGTAGGAAGGCAGACCCTGGTAATAGCCGGGATTAATGCCAGGAAGAAGAAGAAATTCAGAGATTGTATTGAAGGATTGTAGCGAAAAAACAGTTACAGCTTAGTATACGTTACTTACGGGTATAATAACGTAAACGTAAGTATAAAACCAGGCAGTTTCAAAATTCTGAAATTATGTTAGACAAAATTAACACATTACCCTCCTTTGCGTCGTGCAATTGCGTAAAAAGAAACACTGTCCATCGTTTTACGTAGAACATCAATGGACTCGATTAACATTTTGTTTATGGTTTGTCTTCTACAGATGAAAGAAAAAAACCCACATTGTGATGATCTGGATCAAAGGCTTAGATTTCGGTTAATTACATCGTATTTGATCAACCAATAGATCTTAATTAGCGTTGCCAAACTATCGATTGTTGCACAATCGATAGTTTTAATCTAAAAAAGCCTATGCGATCGATAGGACAATCGATATTTTCGATAGTATCGATACTATCGATTGTTTTGGACTATCGATTGTATGCTAATTCGCGATAGTATTGAATATGATTCTTAAGCATAGCTACAAGACAAGATGAAATGAAATGACAAGATGAAATGAAAAGTACAAGAAACATTTTTGTTACATTTCTTTTGTTTTTTCATATTTTGGTGAAAAGAAAGGTTACTTCATATGGCGTATCAAGGTGAGTAAATGTACTAAATTTTCTTTTTCTTTTTCTAACAACCGAGACTTAAATAGATGTAAGGAACAAGTGCCCCAATATGGAAATTTGACTATCAAGCGAGCTATTTTTGAGGACGATGAGGTTCCCTAATAAAGTAACAGTAAAATGAACATCGACAGTTATTTTTTTTACACAATTACCAACGTTTAAAAAACTACAAATTTAGGGGAACACCGAAGTATAGTTAGTTAGATACTTCAACTTCGTTTCTAATACTATGATGATTGGTTACTATAAATGAAAATAATAAACGATACTATCGCAACTTAGCATGCGATCGATAGTTCACAATAATCGATAGTATCGATACTATTGATACTAACGTTTCCTAGAAATTCATTATATATATATATATATAAATATTATATAGATTAAAATATCGATAGTCCTACTATGGGACAACTATCGATAGAATATCGATAGCCTATCGATAGTCGACTATTGATCGGCAACACTAATCTTAATATACCGCTTATTTGGTACAATAATAAGGTAAGAAAATTCGTTTACATTAAAATTAAAATATGTCAATGTATTCGTAAACCTATTTATAATCACACACTTATAGCGTCTCCTATAATATTTAAAAAAGTACAAATACGTCATTTTTGCAATAAATGAACGATATAGAGAAAGGCGGATAGAAATTTAGTGTAGTATGGACGTGTTTAATGAACAATAAATTGAGTGCATTGTTTTCTTCGGCTTTATAATATTAGTATAGATGATGTATCGCCTATTAAAGATCACAGAAAATATTTTGACAAGCATTTTGTTTTCGTTTAGAAAACAAAGCGTCTCTACCCACGTTCCAACAGATTCAGGTCTCTTAGGTCTTTGAAAATGTCTTCCGTCACAATAATTATTTGTAACGCGACAGGTCTAATCTCACAAGTGACTTACACGGTGAATTATATTCGTATGGACAGTACTATTAATGTCAATTGTGAGGCAATGACCGTCTGAGCTTTTCAAAGGCGCACCTTTATGAATTATACCTTGGTTTGCTATCCAAAATATCGTCTTTGTACGCTTTTAGATTTTAAATATCAGGGAATGTATAAATATCAGAGACTTTCAATGAAAAATGAGACAGTATTTTATTTATATTACTCACATTGATTTGATTGATTTTTTTTTACGCTTTTTCCCACATATAGAAAAGTGAACAGGGGAACGTAGAGTTAAGATACTCTATTCCTCTTCCGATCGAGTAAAAAAATCAGTATCCCGAATGGGAATCAAACGAATCGAATCGTATCTAAAATGATGAATGTGTTCGAATACATTATAATGGACGTCGCTTAATAGATTATAAGACAATAGCCATTTTATTATTAAATTCGGAAAGTGGAAAGTAGCGGAATTTGAATTAAACTTTAATCGTCTTCTGTCTATCTTATAATTAGATCACTTAACCCAATTGTTGTTTAGATGAATAATGGAAAATACATATGTTTTCGTTTTATTCGTGTCACTTTCAATTATTTTTGCGTAGTGCGGAAATGCTCTTAAATTGTGTTTTGACTAGAAAAATTTGGGAATTTCTTTGTTTTTTCTGATAAAATCGTCTATATGGTAGTATTTAATAATTATAATCTAAAAGTAAAGATATTCCATCTTGTAATAGATTTTTTTTTTCGTATTAGAAAGTCAATTTATCGAGGAAGGCTGTACTTATAGGCTACATCATATCACGTAAATCGTTTCGATGTTTTCAATTGTTGCTATTTCCATTTGAGGAAACTGGTGAAGCGGCAAGTAAAAGCTAGTAATTATATGATTTATAAAGCAATTGGATTATTTCATCATGATAGCGTCAATGACGATTTATTATATATCTTCAAAAAGTTATAATATTTTCCTATTGCTGAAACTTCCTCCCTTTCATCACTAGTATCAACAGTTCCGATCAGTTACCGTGGTTGCGCAAGATCGAACTAAACTAAGCTGCGTATACGCACGACGCGCGCAATAGTTTGTCTTGGAACGTAAATTACGTATTTTATATGATCATAATTAATTTGGAACTAGGGCGGGTCATATTTGTGTTGATATACGAGTATGCGTGTTGATTTTAAATGTTACGGTTGAAAATGTATATTTTATAAACAATATTTTATAAAAATCATATGCTCTTGCTTTACCAAGAATCAATTAGATGCCTTAGCTTGGATTAAAATTTTTTGATCGAAAAGTTTCGAAAAATAATTTAAATACAGGTTGCAAAGGCCACAGTTCTATCAGAAATTGTTTTTTGAGGTTCACGCCGTAGCCTGTATATGAGAGTAGGCAGAAGGAGCCTAAAATCTAAAGACTCCGTTCCCTACGCACCACGTAATATTTAAGAGGTTTTACCAGAGCGAGGAATTGGGTATAGAATCCACAACCACTGCCTTTACTTTCAATGTAGCACTGCGCCCCAATTTTAAACATACACAAATTTTAATTCCTTTTAATTTTTTTGATATACCTATATATCATTCTCGGCGTACTATTACAGTTTTTACAGCTTAGTGGCCACGAGGTCGTCGCCCACAGGTTCATTAGCCTGACTCTAGATTCTAGGTTTTTTATAGAACAATCAAAGTCAGTCTAAATCTGAAATCTGAAATTTTGCATCTGGACACCGTCGCGTTGCACGAATCAGCTGTATTGTTTATTTAGTTTCTAATACATTTTTTTTTATATATATACAAAACGTTTATTTTTTGTGTTAAATTGATCTAAATAGTTGAATTTCAATTTGTTACTTTTTAAAATGTTTTTAGAAATGTCAGTTTTCTTTTTCTAGTTTTTTTGTTGTAACATTAGTGAAAGATAATATTTTAACGCATCGTCTACATATGTTTCCTGTGACATACAATGTGGTGGTCTTCGAAACCAGAGTGAATAGGTATCTTCTAGGCAAGCGTGCACCACCGTAGATAGCATCAACGCTCACCAGACTTGATGCAGTCAAACGCAAGCCTATTCCATATAAAAAAAATATGTAGGTGATATACTTGTATGTGTATTCTTTAAATGAGACAAGGAGTGACTCTCAACGAGGTCACACTCCTTACTAAAATATAAAGAAAGCATAAATAATAAAAAGTCACTTAACTCACTTTGGTTGCAAGTTCCTATTCCAGTCAATTTATTAAATACGTATTCACTACTTTTACAAAAGAAAATTAAAGTTTCACATAGCACAGCTTCCCTAGAATTGGATGGTGTGTGAGAAACCTTACCTTAAGACTAGGTTCCATCTACTCCTGCTGCTATTTTGGCGGTACAGTGTGAAGATTAAAAAAATATAACTCTGTCAAAACTTCTTTCAAATAAAATTCGTCTCTTAGTAATTTGTTTACACATGAAACTAAATTAAATTGATTAAATTTTATGTATTTCCTTTATTTCCAGATGGCTTGTCCGCGTTATAGAAGACGTCCAAGGTGGAGATATTTCCTCAAGGCAGGGTTACGTGCCCGCGGACGTGCTACGGGAGAAGGTACCCGAGCGGGACCAGACTGCGTTAGCCGCTAGGCGACAGTAAGTAAACGAGCAATTGAAGAAGTAATTTTATTAGTATAAATGATTATATTCTATAATTATTTTCTATCGAAGTCGTCGTGAGGTCATGGGACAGGGTTTGGCTGTAAACGCAGTTGTTATGGATTTGATCTCAGCTGAGGAGAATGATTATATTTTATTTTCCTCGATCTGGTAACAAGACAAAGCGTCGCATTGAGCTTCACCACTTGTAATGTCTTAAAAATTGAACGAAAAGACGGAAATGACTAGGTCCCCTCTGCCTACTAAAACATTCATGCTGCATATGGTAGCTTTAGAAGACAGTTCAGAATTTGCACATATAATATTTTTTATCTTGTTATAGTGTAGAAAGTATCCTGATAAAAAACAGTGACTTTGATCGGAAAACACAAAAGTCGTATAAAGAATTTTGATATATCTTTGCGACATTTCACTTGCAATATCTCGAAAGTTAATCAGCAAATGGAGAACGAAGTGTTTTGACATTAGTTTCACTAATTAATAATTAATTGGGCGCATGTAGCAGGGTGTGTACCCTACTATATGGGGGATACAGCGTGAAGCTATAAAAATAAGAAACATTTATTAAAAAAATTACCCTTTTCTAATTTTAGTACTACATATTATTTTGAAAATCGTCACTTCCTTCAAATTAACCCCCAAATTTTGGCGGAAGTATTGCATGCTGTCAACATGAATGCAGTAAATTGCTATTTTATTTGCTCGCGTCCTTCTCTTGTTGACGCTTAATAACGAAATTTGTCCTACTTTGAGAAGAGATAACAATATACTAAAATTATATTTATTAACATAATTATTTTTTATATGATTCTTTGTTTCAATTTTGTTATTTTTGTGAAAATTATTTTTTACCTTTTCTTGCTTATCTGCAAACAAATGATGTCATTATGATGTTACTTAGATATGACATTTTAAAACCGTTATTCTATTTTCTACATCGAACTTGTTTCCCAGGCCTGTCGTAGCGCAAGGGTACCAGCGTGCGACTGTAAACGTGAGTTCGATTCTCATGAAACCGGAAATGAAATGTACAGTGGGGAACAGAAGTGGCATAATGGGAACAGAGTGCTTTACTAGGGTTATGTGCGGGTTGCAGCGTGAAGCGGAGCTGGTTTTTGTTGTTAGGGAGACTGCAAATTTCCGGCAATCTATGAATTAAAAAGGATAATCATTTGGCAAGAGAGAATGATATAATATATTGAACATTTTGAACATTTGAAAAATATTACTTCACACTAAAGATGCAAAAAAAATAACATAATTATAGCCTTCTTCGATAAATAAAGTGCCCATCACAAAGAAAATGTTATACAAAACCGATTATTCTTGAGATAAGCGTGTTTAACCAAACATGCTCTTATTATATTAATTTAGATTCACGTTACATTAAACAGCTACGTACAGAAATTTATATGAATTATTTTACATTCAAATTGTCCAAAATAAATATGTGCGACAAGTCACAAATAGCAAAACACTCATATTCTTGAATATATACGAGTTGAAACTTATATTCGAAACAGGCGTATAATGGACATTTGATATATTACTGCAGTAAATCATGGTTTGAGCCAAACACACTGTCGAGTGACCAAATAATTTTCACGGTAATAGCTTATGACCGATGTTTTAAGAGTGTAGATTTCGACTTCGTTGCGTTTTTATTTGCAGAGTGGACCTAGCGATTGATGGAGAATCAATAAACATACATATGTGGATATATCGCCCAAATTCCCAGTTTATGCTTATTAATTAAAAAAAACTATTTTGTGTAAGATGAAGACACTCCGTTCCCACACATCGCTCAGTTCTTGAGACCTTTCGTATTGAGTGGCGGAATTTAACGCCGTTTATTAATGCTCAAGTAGAGTTAGAAAAGAAACTTTGCGTCTGCTAAAACACTTAAAAATCATACAGAATGATACTTTGTCGAAAAGGAATACCTACGTTATAAAATTATTATAATTGGTTCGTATATACAAATTGTATAAATAGTGGCACTAAACTGAACATACGTTCGTGCAAGCTCTTTTCTACATAAATATCGAAACTACAATCATTAATCACTATAATTTCACAGTCAAATTACTCGTTTGCACTCTCGTAACATCTGCTAAGTACCGAAGGTGCCAAATTCGAGCCAAGCACGCATTGCATGTAGGGCACGTAGGGCTTATACTTATATGAACTAAATAAATAATAATATGGGGCCGTCGTGACGTTGGGGCACAAGCGTGAGTCTGTAAACATGATGATTGTAGGTTCCATGCCGAAGGAATGATTATTTTTAATCCCTGCCCTGCTGGTGCGAGAGGATATATCAAAAAAGTATTCTTTTCAATGTTAAAATTAAACTGCCTGTATTTCGAACCCACATCCATCACGTGTATGTACAGTGACTTGCTTTCGATGTCGTTGTTTCATCTTACAGGTGATAAATCAAATTCGTACCTAATTATTCACCGCCTGTCTCGTTACCCCCAGTGTCGTTGCCAACCACTTAATATATTACCAAGTACGCTGGATTCGTGGTATCATTACCACAATTTTATTCAATATACACCGCTTTGGTTTAGTGGTAGAATAACGTAGAAAATAATAAAATTATAATAACATTAAGTTTAATTCGACGTTTACAAAAGATGAGTGCTTTTTTTATCTAGCCACGTCCAAATTGTATATAATATAACCTAAAGAGAATACGTTTTCTTAGATAGAATTTTCTCCTAAGTGTAGTTACTATCATATTTTGAAAAAATATAATTTAGAAATATAATTCCATTTAATTGTACAGGACGGTAGTACGTGAGCTCATAGAAACGGAAGAGGAATTCGGCCGCGACATGCAACAAGTGGTCAGCAAGTACATGCGGCCGATGGACAAGGCGACCACGCCGAAACCCGTGTTCGACAATCGGGAGTTACTGTTCTCGAACTTTAGACAGATCTGCGAATTTCATAATACGTGAGTCTTATTTCTTATAGTATTCAGCTTAGAAAAACACATTAAATCGCCATTAATGGCTTATAACTTAAAACATGTCGGTTATGGACATTTCAGTGGGGCAATGAATTATTTCTGTATTTCATCTTAGTAACAAGACTAGACGCGGCGTTGAGTTTCGTCACTCAACACGCATTGTCTCGACAATTATACAGTGCGTGAAATATTATAGCAAAGTATTTTAACACTTGTTTCCCTCTGCTTACCCAGCCATAAGGTAGGTACAACGTATAAAGAATACGTCTACTAATCACATGATTAATTATGCTACTTTTTGAACTTAATGCCCATTTTTAATCCCTTATTTATTCAAAAAATTAAAACAAATCTACATTTTCAGTTCGCTATTAGAAGGCATCAAATACTATGCGGGAGAACCCAAAATGCTGGGCAGAGCACTTCTCCGTATGGAAAGGGAGTTCGACAAGCACGTGGCCTACTGCCGTGATGAGCCTCGGGCACAGCATCTACTCAGACACGATCCCATTGTGTCGAAGTATTTTAAGGTAATATTGTATTGTAGACTTTTTATAATTGTAATAAAGACAAAGTGTGGGATTTAGGTTCGCCATTTAAATATCTCCAAAATTTGGCGGAAGTATGGCGGAAGCAAAATTTGGCGGGAACGAATGAAATATTTTAATATGGGATACCATATGCTTTTCCAATTTTCTGCGTAAACAGCCTGCTGCGTGACCCTGTTTAATTGAAATTGAATAATATTGATGAATGTATCTATCAGCTAAGGCGCCATCTATAGAATGATACAAGAACTAAGACCAAGCTTTAAAAGCTTCATTTTCAGATTGAACTTTACTGAAAATGAAATCATCGACAGATGTCGCTGTAGTCTGCTTCAATACTTATAATTATTTTTAAATGCTATTAACAGAGGGCATTAAACAAAAATGAAATTCATGAATATTTTCAATATAAGCCAATTAATAGTACAGCATCTGACTATAACTGCGACGTTTATTTGTTCCCACACGGGAAATCCGAGTAACTTAGCATTAGTTGTGACTTATTTATTAGATATCTATAAATAACTCTATAAACAAGTATAAAAAAAATATTAATATCTTCTGCATTTTCTAAGGTAACCTGCGTATTGATACTTCACTTTATTCTTGTGTATAGAGACGCTTGGTCACAAAATCCATCCACAATTGAAGCCATGAAAGCACCTGCGCATAAACTAGAGTAGAATCGAATGTATAAATATTACGCTCATTAGTAACTACACCACCACTGCGTGTTGCAATGTTTACTAATATATTTTGACTTAAAATAATACAATATAAAATCGGGTTAAATCAATAAACATACTGTAAAATTTCTAATTCTATTAATACAAAATGAGGTTATTAAATTAGTATTCCATAGAATTTCAATTAATTTCAACAAAGCGTATCACAAACGATCACTGCTTAGGGTTTACCCCCGATACCGCTGACAGCGTGTTGCTTGCGGAACGCGGACTATTCTAGAACTTGGCGCTCTGCCATCGCCGACCGACCTCTTCACCGACCAAACTGAAAAGATATTGGGATGGCTTCTCACTGAACTACCGCTGTATAGCTTGGCTTCTCTCTGATTATTCAGCTAGGGATACGACGTAAAGTTAAATAAATGTAAAAAAAGCGTCTTGCTTGTTTTGGTAATAAACCAGACGTCCTATGTGGTCGGTTACGAGAGGAATGGAGGGTTTCTATTTTATGTATTTTTTTTAGTTTCACGCTGAATTCCGCATATAGCAGGGTAGACAGTGGAAGCCTATTGTTGAAATAATCCGCCCCCAATTTTTCGCTGAATTGTGGGAGCATTGAGTGGTGAGTGGCAGACATCACGCCGGGCCTTTGCCTAGGTGCTAGAGCGAGGAATTAATTTCTTATTCTTTTAATATTAAAAAATAATAATTCATCCCCCGAGTGGAGATCGAACCCAACACCGTTGCGTACAGACACAGCTTTGCAATGCACCACGACAGCATCCTGTATAATTTTTTTATAGCGCTATATATTAGATAGTGTGTTGACTTTATAAATACACAGACAAATGTCAGTAATTGAAAAAGACTAAAAGTATTTGTTATGCGTAATCATCTAATATTATAAATGCAAACCTTCACATGTTTTGCTGAACTGGTTTCGATAGGATTTTTGTAAAAGTTCCTTAAAGTCTATTTTCATTACATTATGACATGATATTTCCATGATAAATGTTTGTTCCTTATTTTTTCAAATCACTCCATTTGCAAATAAGAACCATTGAGCAAGAATGAAGCTTAGTAGTTTATCAGATTTAAACCTATAACTATCGTATACAATTATGCGTAAAGATTTACAGATAGTATTATTTTTTACGCTTTTTCTTACCTTATGAAAACCTTATGTTAAGACAATTCATTCTTCAGTTCCATATTTTAGAGGTGTCGTTCAGTGGGCGGGAAACCCAAAGTGGCGTTAATTTTAACTTGATTGGAAAAATTAAATAATTAAAACATTCCCTCGAGTGGGGATCGAACCCAGAACCTTTGCGTTTAGAGTCGGACACTTCTCACGATGTCGTCTATTATTATTGGCTGTATATAACCACTTAACCAAAAATTTTCTCCTCCCATTCATTTAGTGGTTGAATCTTGGCACTATTAATAAAATATGATGACAATATCCAATAGCTTGGCAAAATGAAAGGGAAGAGTCATTTAACGTTGTATAGTAGGTAACATAAATACTATATTAACAATTTGTCTATAATATAATAATCTCGTGGCTATGTATTGATTTTGACTGCTCAGACGAAGATTACATGGATGATTTCTAGTCTAATTTTTTTTACACTACATTGTATATTTAGTCATGTATTGTATTGTTAAATATCCATAAAAAGTCTGAGATTATAATACGAATTCCTTAATGGGCCGTTTGATAATGAATGTCTTAAGAGAGCCGTTTAAGCCTATGGTGCAGAACCGAGTGTCTTAAGAAGATTTCCTTGCTTACTCAGCTACATTCGAGGGCGCATGAATTTGGTATCTACATGATTTTTTTTAATATATTCACACTGTATCCCACGCAAAGCAAGGCAGAGGGTTGAGGGTACCTGGGAATCTATTATTAACACTATCCGTTCCCATTGAGATACTACCGTTCCCCACTTTCCACAGAATTCTGGTGGCTTTGCGTGTTGAGCAGCGGAACTCAACGTCGCGATTTGCCTCGACAGCATAGCAAAGAGGTGAAAATATTAAATAATTAATTCGCGCCACGATTCTTCTCTAGATAGATTTATTTCATGAATCACTCGTTGTGCGTAAGATCAGATAATAAATGTAAGTGTGCCCATCAAGTCAACATTAATTCGTTGCAAGATTTGCGTCAAAATCTGTATTTATAGTAAATATATAAATTAATGTAATATTTACTGAAATTATAAACTAATGCCAATTTATAAAGCCACTAGGAGACGGCAACTAAAATTTAACTGACATTAAACCTTTTTGCATATTTACCAATTTGAACAGTTGAAATATGGCATTCGGTCGGCAGGTTTATAGATTCAAATTATTTTAAATTAACAATTATACAAATTTTAATATTTTTTTAGGTTCATGATTTATCACTAGCGCGGATTGTAGATTTTCGTCATGCACAGCAAATGTGAATAATTTGAATGTGCATAACACCGTTGTCCTGTTTTTATAACTAATTTATGATGTTACAATTGATGCGATTCACAATGAAAGAAATGAATTATTTCCCGTATATATTCCGCCATTCAATGCGTAATTTTTAAAATATTGGATGGAAATTAGGGAATTGAATGGCCTAACATTAGTTTCCCTGCCACCCTGCTGTGCAAGTGAACGCTGATGCTGGACGCACTCGAGGAAATGAAATAATTAGTACGAAGCAACCACAATGAAATAAACAGTCAGTCTTCTTATATATTATATATTCTACATACTTTAATGGATAACCATTAATATTTAAAAAAAATGTCTTACAAATGTTGTATGTTCCACGCAAAATGAATGACTATTTCTCGGGCTATGTAAGTGACGCGCAAAAGAACAAAACCTACGCTTCCTTCATGTCCGCTCCCCTTGAGTCAATCCTAAGAATAAATTGGTCTAATGATTCCATAAATTAAGCAAAGTTTTTCCTCTAGATTCGGCGAAAACTGTCGAACACTAGTGTCTTAATGGGAACGTAGTGTTTTATCACTGGCTTCCTCTGCCTAATCTGCTATGTGCGTGATGAACCTGAAAAAAAAAAGTCTAGCTTTACATTAGTATTAGTAAACCTTTAAGGTTAATTATAGGTGACAAATTTTATAAGTACATATCATGTCAAGTAAATTGTGTACTAGACCTAGGTAATACATATTATGTTTATTTTGATTACGCATGTTGAGGCCGTCTGTGCAATGGAATAGTCTGACTGTAAACGTAACGTTTGTGGGTTCAAGTCCCCCTCAGGGATATGATTATATTTATTTTCATTTCCTGGCTTTGGTACACCAAGCGCGTAATGTAGTCTCCTCGTAATGTCTAGTTGGGCGCCAAGTGAGAAGCGGAATATCATAACATTACATTCCTTCTCTCTACCCTGCAGTGAGAGAGAATTCATGGAGTTGGAAAAAGTCGTAGGGTTACCTTAGCACTTAGAATGTGGCATGTATAAAACAAAGTTCTTAGACGCAATACGAAACTGGTAAAAAAATAAATTGAGAACGATTTCTTAATTTGTAAGCCGCTACCATCCAGAGGACAAAAGGTTTGTTTAGCGACCTTGATAGCTGACCGTGGATGAGATAACGACGTCACAAGAGAAATGGCGTTATCCTAAAAATCGTTGTTCTAACTATAGAAGCGGATCGGGCAACCATGGAGGTAACCAGTCGCTTGGAAGCCGCGGCCGCGAACACCTAGCTCGCTCCAGCGTTACCGACCTTCGACCACTCGGACGAGTGAAGTGTGTGACTGTGATTGTGTTTTTGCCTGTAACTCCCCACTCAGGTCAGCCATTGTACGAGAAAGGTCTAAGTATACCCACTAGGTGCTAAATATAAGATCTTTTGCGAAACATTCAACAAAAACGCCCAAAGTATAGTGTTTCAAGCGATGTCTAGTTTATTTTTGAGTGCCGTGGGTGTTCGGGCTGTGACGTGCGCTGAGTGTTCGTCTGTCAGTCGTTACTCGAAAACGGCCACTGGGTGACCTTGACCTATTTTATGTTTTATAAAGATTCCAGAGCTAATGTATAAACATCAGTGTCATGATCTGTGTCCTTGAATTTGGTTGACTATCAAGTCCCTAGGCCCCGTTTTGTCAATATTGAAGAATTCTGTAGATTTATTTTTTAAAACAATTTTGAAGTTAGATAGTTTTATATTTATCGGTGTTTATATTAATGCTAATTCGAAAAATGTACTAGAATTATAATTAAGAATTTAAAAATGTTTATATTAGACCGTGATGCGTGCACATTCATGAGTTTTTCGCTATGACGCTCGGTAACATAAATATTTTTTTTTACTTGTAACACATCTCTCATAATTTATGCTGTAGACAAAGAAGAATCCCAATGTTAACATGGAACATGGAAGACTCTCCCGTTTTGCCCAGTTTTCGAGATATTGCACGTTAAGTGGTGAAATGAAAATGTTTGTTTATCGTTTCTACTTGTGGGAATCAAGCCCACTGTAGGGCAGCGTCTGACTGTAAACGTGACAATTGTGAGTTCAATCCCCACAAAAGGGAATGAATTGTCTCCATACAAACATTAGTGACTTCCGCCTCTCAAATCGCAATTTCTTGCAAATAGGACTTTATGTGGGGAACGGAATGTCGTAACGCTAGGTTCCTTTTGCCCGTGGTACGACGCTATTAAATAAATAAAAAAAATGTACCTCTTTGAAATGAGAAAATGAATGAATACGAGTAAAATTTTAAAGAGTTTTAGTACGAGTTTGAAACTTAATAACGTAATTAAACGTAATTTTGTTGATGTAACAAGATTGTTTGTTTAGCAAGATGTTTTTTTAAATCTCTTGCCAAACTCGTGAGTTTTTAGGCAAGAAGAGCTCTTTACTTTCCTACAATAAGAAAAAAATAATAAATACACTTAATACTACTATATATTGTATTATATAAAATACAAAAAAATATATATATTCAATGCCCTTGTCTGATTCTTTAAGATAGAAATCTTTCAGTTTTATCTTTAAAATTGTTTAGTAACGTTTTTATTCAAAGTGAGGTTATTTATATTATTAAAGATTTTGGGTACCATGCACCTTGTTGTTCCCTTTCAAAAATAATTTTTCGCAGTTGGCTCAATTTATTCTTTTTTTCCGACCCTCCTAGTATTATATTTATTCTCAATCGTCTCCTTATATTTATTATTATAAAAGTTTTCGATGCCTATTTAGTAGTTTACTTTAATGTCTACTGGTAAAATTCCACAAATTGAAAATAGTTTTTCATACACTAAAACAACTAAATACAACTAAAAACTTGATCAAACGTATTTAAAGTTGCTTTGTATCCCTTAGGTATGTTATGAATGTCCGCCCATACACGCTAAGACCGTAACTAAGTATGGAGTCCGCGAGGGACAATGCGTAGCGTTTCTTTATTTAATACTTTACTCAAGCGGTAAAACTTCCCCAGCTTTACTGTGCCTTGTCTGTTAGTCGTTCACTGAGGAGAGAGTTTAATGAGAAAATGAGACAATAAAGCTTTTATAAATGTATATTGTAATTATCATACTTATTTATTGGAAACAGTATGAATAAGTCTAAAATGATTTTTGTTGCATGAAAGTATGAAAACAGAATTCTACTATATTACACACTTCCGAAGTACCTATAGGTAAAGTAAAAGTAAACAACAGTCCTATACATTACATATACCCTTTTTATGAGCGTCACGTATCCCAAATGAGCAGGGTAGGCAGAGAGAACCTAGTAGAGACTCCCCATTTTTCGCGGAATTCTGAATGCATTGTGTGTTGAGTAGCGGAACTCAATGACGCGCTTTTATTTCAACACCAGAGTAGGAATTAAACACAAAATAAGTAGCTATTACAGTCACAGGCTTTTTCCGCCGAATCGTCTCCATAAAAAATCATCAGTAAAGCTGCCATTATAGGATGCAGGCCATGGTTGTCTAGCGCTTAGATTAGATTTACGAATAAGTAGTGTAAATTAATGTAATTAATTTTGGAATTGATACAAATTATTTTAGTAATATTATACAAAAATCGTTTATAGTTTATCAAAATATATTAGGTACATGGTTATTTATTACTAAGAAAAAAAAATGTAAAAATAACCAAAAGCAATTAAATTCTTTAGTTTTATAAAAATTACATCATAATTGATATCTATAAAATAAAAGCAATAACAGTAAAATCATCATTGATCGGTCGCATGGAGAAGCATCATTGGTAAGCTTATATTTAGAAGACCTCGACATATTATGGGGACAGTTGACGCTGCTATGAAATATTTCCAGAAGTACAAAATATAAATAGACGAAATATTTATTCCAAACTTTTTATATAAAATCACTTTTGACATTGAGCCCGTCTTTGCGCAGCTGTACAGTGTATGACTGTAAACTCGACTGCTGCGGATTCGACTCCCATACGTAAAATAATTACATATGATTTTTGTGCATTTTCTCACTCTGGCAACACGACAAAAATCCAGAGCCAGTACCAGAGCGGTGTAATGGAAACATATGAAATATAATCATCCTAATCTAAATAAAATCTAATTAAAATCGTCGCGATGAATGTAAGACTCCGTCCCACTGAGCCACGACGTCCCTTTGTAATGGCGTGTTTTAAATAAATAGCACTACAAAATATGGATGATAACTTTCTGTGATTGCGATTTAGAATAGGATGATAATTCTATTCTCATTCCCACTGTAGGAAGTCCATTCATAGAATATCATTATAATTGGTTGAATTGCAGCCAGCCGGTATGAGTTAACGCTGATGATGAAACACTTTTGCTATCGTTTCAATTACGATCATAATATATTATTATAAGATGTAAAAGCAGGTGGATGAATACATTTTATTCGTATCATGTAGTACATTATTTAGTATTTTGAACAATCATTTTAGAAATGTTCATTGTATTTGGCTCATTTTATTTTATTTTAATCAAAAATATTATACAAAGACAATAATAATAGGTACAAAGCTTAAAAATACAAAATGAAATATACGGGACCAAATTAAATTCGCTGAGGTTTTTCACGATTTATTCTCGTTCTCTCATTCAAATTATTATATTTAAAGACTTTTTCACGATCAAATATTAGCGTCTATTTACACATATCACACACAGGCTTTGGCGGACAAACTCGGTGACGACAAAGGCCTCACGGAACATCTGAAATTACCCATTCAGAGGATCAACGACTACCAACTTCTTCTGAAGGTAAATTTAATACATATACTTAAAATAAGCAATAATTAACATTTTCTTTTGCCAGAAAGGTCAAATATGCTGTCTCAATGTTTGCCAAAAATGTTGATCTTCATTCTTTCAAGCGGATCTTCAATGCGTTAAATTGTGCCGAACAAACACCCTATCAGCTTTGTTTATGAGTGGACTGCGAAGCAAGTTCCCAAAATATATTCTGTGTATTAGCAAAACTGTTTTCGTTGCGTAACCTAAGTAACGGATCTTGTGGAATAATTACAATTTAACTGCATTTGATTCATTAGAACATTATGACGCAGTTCTATTCAATTGGAATTTTCGTCATTCAATTATAGAAGTTACGAGGGTACACACCCCAAAAATGGTTATTTTAAATTATAGCTAGCGTTTTATAGTAGGTAAGTGTAAAGGAAACAAAATTATATTAAAGTAATATAGAATAATCGATTTTAGATATTACTCTCAATATAATTTACTAGACTAAATGTTTACATATTTATAGAATTGATAGTTACACAAAAAGAAAATATTTGCAAAGCATTATTTATGCGTAAGCGTTGCATATTTTAAAAAGAGTATTTATTATTATTTTTCAGGAATTGGTCAAATATTCGAAACGTCTCGGGGACGATTGCACCGATCTACAAAAGGCTTTAGAACTATTTTTGGGTGTTCCCAGTCGTGCAACAAACAATCTCTTCATAGCTAGCATCGAAGGCTACCGCGGGAACATCTACAAACTCGGCAGGTTGCTCACTCACGATTGGTTCACTGTTGACTTCGACGGTGACCCCCAAAATAGATACATCTTCTTATTCAAAGCCCGGATCTTGGTCTGTGAGGTTCAGAAGGTCGCTGATGACAGATCAGTCTTTATACTAACCCATATCATCAAGGTAAATATGATTTGATATATTTTAGAAAATACCTTGACATATATTTACAAATTGAAAAGTTTCCAAACAGTAAGATTTAATGAAATTATTCATTTTTTACCTGTACTACATATTAATGTACTATGTTTTAAAGAAGAAGAACAAGAAGACATGTGCTATGTTTTAAATTCAGTTTTTTAATTATTGCGTTTCGAACGTTCCTATGTTTCAATAAAATATACCAACAGAGTGGTAAAAAAATTTAGCTGTATAATATTTTCGTTTTTCCAGCTTCCTGAAGTAGAAATTAAAGATCATTCACAAACCACCAAGTTTGAGCTCCATCAAAAGGAACCTCCGTTAGTCTTTACTTTTAAGGCCCGTAAAGAATCTACAAAGACTGCTTGGCTAAGGGAGATCAGACAGTACGCTAGTGACCTCGGTATGGACTACATTTCATTAATTTATTAATATAATAAAAAAATATGTTAACATTTTTAAATATTTATTATCCTTACGTATGTCTGGTCCATTAAAGAAATACTCAGCATTGCAACGCTAAATTTCCTATAGTATAACCAAATCGTAGTAAGGCCTGTCGTAGCGCAAGGGTACAAAGTGTGACAGTAAATGCGACTGATTGTAGGTTCGATCCCCATTCAAAGAAATTAAATATTTATTATAATTAATATTTTAATTTTTTCTTTCTGGTGTCGAGGCAAAGCGTTGCATTGAATTCATTCCATTCCATTCAACACGCAATGTCTCCAGAATTCGGCGGAAAGTGGGGAACGGAGTGTCTTACACTAGGTTTCCTCTGACTACCCTGCTATGTGCGGGAGTCAGCGTGAAGCTGATTTTTTGTATTAACGGTAATTTACATGCCAAATAAGTGTAATCTGTTAAAAAATATTTTTCTTTATCCTAGGTATAATTTAAGATTAAATTATCTAATTAGAGTAAAAAAAATAATTGAAAAAATACTTTGCAAGTAACTTTTTTTTTATTTCAGTCGCGTTAGCCGAACACGCCGCTGATGATCTTCAAGTTCTAGCATCATCAACTGTAGAAGAACAACAAATTGAAGAAAAAAGAAAACAAGAAACTGAAGATCAAAAAGAAGAGAGACAAGAGAAGAAATCTCGAGTCAAAGAACTTGAAAAAACTGAAGTTGTGTCGGAAGAAGCTCAACAAATTAAAACTAAAAGAAAAGCTTCAATCGAAGAAGAACACGCTAGGAAAATAGTTAAAGTTGAAGTAGCTGAATCAATCAGTGAAGTTCAGGAAATTCAAACTTTACTCAGTTTTGAGAGTGAAATCACAACTGATTTAGAAAATAAATCAACAGTGATACAAGCCAGTGAAACAGTCACATCCCGATCACAAAGTGAACAAGCTGTATCAGAACATTCTATAGAAAATCAAGCTATTCCTCAAACTCCTCAAGAGGAGAGTGCAGAGAGATCTAAGGCGACACAGATATTAACAAGTCAATCTTCAACAGTTGAAGAAAAGTCAGAAGCACATCATTCTGAATCGTATAGTCGCCAAGTAACTGAAACATCTTCCAGTGAACTACAAGCAAATAACGCTACTACAATAATAAAAGGCGCCAACCTATCTCAAACTTTAGAAAACACTACAAACGAAACAGTATCTGTAAAAACTGATACGAGTCTTTCTAGCACAGATACAATCCAAGCTCTAACGAGCGAAAGTACTATAGCAGAAAGTAATTTG
Source organism: Heliconius nattereri (assembly GCA_013403645.1). Lineage (NCBI taxonomy): Eukaryota > Metazoa > Arthropoda > Insecta > Lepidoptera > Nymphalidae > Heliconius > Heliconius nattereri. Next base: position 5,609,795 of record JAAIXI010000254.1, read on the forward strand.
GAAATAAAAAAAGATTTAAAGTGTGAAAATTTGACAAAAGAGATCAAATCTGTAGAATCTTCAATACATACTAAAGAATCAATTTCTTATAGTCGTCAATCATCAAATGTTTCAATTGAAGAATCACAAACTGAAATTCAATCTGTAATACAAGAAAAAGTTACAGACAAAAGCGGTACAATTGTAGAAAACAATAAAAGTGACAATAAAACACTTTTAAAAGAAAATAGTAAATCTGAGGTGGTTATAGAAGAAGCTAACAAGGTTTCAGACGAAAGTAAGTCTCAAATCAACGGAGACGCAAAAGCAGCATACGAAAATAAAGAAAACGTTCAACCAGAAACTGAAAAAAAGCCAATTTCTTCTCGTAAAAGTGTAAAAGCTAAGAAAACTCTCAACGGCAATCACGAGACTCTTGATAAAGAAATACTCCAAACTGAACAGAAATCTGAACAAAAGTCAGAGGAAGGCGATCAAACTGTAACTAAAGGACACATAGAAGAGAGAGTCACAGGAGAAAGTCAAGCTGTAACCAAAGAGACAGGCGAAGAGATGTCAAGATACAGCCGCAGTTCGCGGCAATCTGGAGGTAAGATTTAATAAATATTAAATATCTTTGAAAATTTTAAAATAAAGTGTAAATAAGTATATACTTACAAAAAAATTATAAAAAGAATGTAATATTAATACAAAAATAACAAATGCTTAATTCCGATACTGGGATGTGCTGACTTTATCCAGAGGGTGTCCTGATTTTATCCAGAGGATGTGCTGACTAATATCTGTCCGCTATTTGTTTGTGGCCATACGGGTACGCGACCCCGGATCCTCGAGCCGCCACTCTTATATCCTCATCCAGTCCGTAACAATGGTGTCCTCCACCCCTCTCCTCTCTTCCTTAGCTCCCTCCTTCTTTTACCTACCCTTCCTTCTATTTTCCCTCCCCTCGGTTTTTCCCCACAAGGGGTTTTGGAGGTCGGACGGCAGTCGCTCCATTTAAAACCGCCAACCGCCACTTAAATGAACCGACAAGAGAAAAGACTGGGTACGGCTAAGGCGTCGCCGCAAAACGACGCGCAGGCACATCGCCCTACACCTGCGACAAGTGGGCAAGGGCTACCGTGTCACGTACGGGCACGGCTAAAGATGCTAGTACCCAGACGGAAACTCCGCTTTGCAACGTGGAATATTGGCTCTCTGACCGGACGATGCAGGGAACTCGCAAATGTACTCATGAGATGTCGGGTCCAGTGTGCTTTCCTCCAGGAAACACGCTGGAAGGGCAATATGTCCCGTAACATCGGACAGGGTTACCGGCATATATACACTGGGTCACCTTCAGGTAGAAAGTGTGTGGCGGTAGTGCTTTCTGAAGAGCTTCAGAATGGGCTCCTTGAAGTTGACCGTCGCTCCGACCGCTTGATGCGGGTGAGGGTACTGATTGAGGGCGTTACCACAAACTTAATCAGTGCCTATGCTCCCCAGGCGGGATGTAACACGGCCGAAAAGGAGACATTTTGGGATCAGTGTGAAGGGGTTCTACTTGCTGTACCGTCTACCGAAATGGTCTTAGTTTGGGGGGGACTTGAACGGTCAGGTTGGTAAGGCTGTTGAGCCGTATGAACGTGTTCACGAGGGTTTTGGGCACGGTCTTCGCAATGCAGAGGGAGAAAATATTTTAAGAACCTGTATTGCGTCTGATCTGGCCTTCGTGAATACGTTCTTCCAAAATAATCCTCAGCACCTTATCACGTATAAGAGCGGGTCCCACTCAACTCAACTACTATTTATTATATGACTACTTATTGACCAGACGGTGTCATATGGGCAGGGTAACTAACTGTAAGGTCATTCCAGGCGAAAGCCTAACGGCCCAACATCGTCTTCTTGTCATGGACTTTAACGTCACTCCGAAGAAGAAAGTAGCCGAGAAACGTAGGCCTCGGATCAAGTGGTGGTTGCTGAATGGACCGATGCAGACCGACTTCCTGGCAGAGGTGAAAAGTCACGATCTTTCGACTAACACCGAGACTGCTCAGGATGCTTGGGATCGGGCTCAGTCGGCAATCATTGCGGCGGGCAGGCGAGTTCTTGGCCTTTCTAGGGGAGGACGTGTCATCGACAAGGAGACATGGTGGTGGAATGACGAGGTGCAGGAAGTGACTCGTGAAAAGAAGGCTGCCTTTAAGAAGTGGCAGGAATCCAACTCTCCTGAAGACAGACTGGAGTACACAGTAGCTAAACGTGCCTGTAAAAGAGCTGTAGCCAGAGCCCGCAGTGAAAGTTTGTCACCATTGTATGATAAACTTGAAACTGTGGAGGGGCAGAAGCTCATTTACAAACTGGCACGTTCCCGGGATAAAGTGACGCAAGATATCGCAAAATGTCTTTGCGTCAAAGATTCCCAGGGCACGCTGCTCTGTAGTCATGCCTCTGTGAAGGAGAGGTGGAGAAGCTACTTCCAGGAGTTGCTGAATACTCAGCACCCATGCAGTCTTCATCACGACCCACCGCCTAACCTCGGACTTATTGCCCCAATAACCCTTGACGAAACACGTAATTGCCTTCGACGCATGAAGAACGGAAAAGCGGTGGGACCTGACGACATTCCGATCGAAGCGTGGAAATCGTTGGGCTCTCTTGGTGTGCTCATGCTTACTGACCTTTTTAACCATATCTTGAACACTGGTAAGATGCCGCATCAGTGGCGGCTTAGCTTTATTACCCCTATTTACAAGGGAAGGGGCAGTGTTCAAGATTGTGGTAGTTATAGGGGCATTAAGCTTATGAGTCATACCATGAAGCTCTTCGAGCGCATGATCGACTTCAGGCTCCGCCGAGAGTGTACTGTCTCTGAGTCTCAATATGGATTTCAGCCAGGATCGGGCACCATGGACGCCATTTTCGCCCTCAGAACTTTGATGGAGGCATACAGGGAAAAAAGGAGAGCTCTGCACGTGGCCTTTTTAGATCTGCAGAAGGCCTTTGACTGTGTGCCTCGTCAGTGTATCTGGTGGGCATTGCGATCCAAAGGGATCCCTGAGGCCTATATTGAGATTATCAGAGGCATGTACCACGATTCCGCTTCTATGGTTAGGACTGCTGTTGGCGACACTAGACCCTTCCCGATTACAGTGGGGGTTCACCAGGGCTCGGCTCTTAGTCCGTTCTTGTTCAATGTAGTGCTCGATACTGTCTCGGCTCACATCCAGGACCAGCCTCCATGGCTGATGATGTATGCCGACGACATAGCACTCATTGCCGAGAACCGACTGACGCTGGAGCGTAAAGTGAACCTCTGGAAGGGTACGCTTGAGAACGGCGGCCTTAAACTAAATGTGTCGAAGACAGAGTACATGGCCTGCGGGAGCCGGGACTCGAGCACCATCCTTATAGGTCCTGAGCCAGCCGTTAAGTCGGAGAAGTTCAGGTACCTTGGATCCGTTATGCACGAGTCTGGAGGCATCGACCACGATGTCCATGGCCGGATAAGCGCTGCCTGGGCCAAATGGCGGGAGGTCACTGGTGTGGTCTGCGACCGCAGAATACCGCCCAAGCTCAAGGGGCTGATATACAAGAGCATCGTCCGACCGGTTCTTTTATACGGCAGCGAATGTTGGCCAGCACTATCTCGGCACACTCAGGAGCTTCACGTCACGGAAATGAAGATGCTGAGGTGGATGTGCGGCGTAACGCGGTCCGACCGCATACGCAACACATTCATTCGAGGTAGTCTTGGGGTCCGTGACGTAGCGGATAAGGTCAAGAGCGTCGCTTGAGATGGTTTGCCACGTTACGCGCCGGCCTAACTATGACGCAAGTGCCTTGCTATACCAGTTCCTGGGGCGCTTGTTGTATAATTTTAGTTTTCTAATCTTAACTCTTAAATTACTATTCAATAGTGTGTAGGAACATATCTCGTTAATTAAAATTTTTTATATATATAAAAGGACATGTTCCCACTGACTGACGTAACACACACGCACAGCCGTAACAGCTGATGGTAGAAACGTAAAATTTGGACCGATGTTTATTTTTGTAATGCGGACTAAGAAGGGTTTTTCAAAAATTTTAACCCTAAAGGTATGAAATAGGAGTTGACTAGGAATTTGTATGGTTTTTATTTTAAATCAGCACCTATTTTATAAATAATTTAGAATCTCAAAAATATTTTATTGAACACGTGTTTCATGGTTTATTGAAATTCACCCTCTAAACTAATAATACTTTAATAAACATATTTAATAAATATTCGTATAGTTCAAACGGTCGATGCCGCCCACATCCACTAGCATTATATAAAATAAAAATCTTAATTTAATTTTTAAATGAATACTTATACATACAGAATACTCCAGTAGCAGTAGAAAACTTTCTTCGGGCGGTCGTTATGAGTCATCCTACGACTCTACTGGCGTGTCTTCCTACTCGCGACGTGAAAGTGGCTCCCGTTTAGAGTCCAAGTATGAAGCTGGAGGCATGGAAGGCCGTTACGAATCCAAATTTTCCTCTTCGAAGATTGAAGGCTCCTCTAAGTACGGAATAGAATCCAGCTATGATAGTAAAGAAGGATCTAAATACGCTATTGAGTCAGAGAGCAAGTTAGATAGTATTGCTTCAAAATATGGCTTAGGATCTAACTCTGATGCTCAAATTGAAGGACGCTCCTCTAAATACAGCATTGAGGCAAGCTACGATGGGAACTCATTAGAAACGACCAGCAAGATCAACAGCATCGCATCTAAATATGGTCTAGGAAATTCCGACCCACAGGTCGAAAGACAATCTAAATACACCGTCGAAACGAGCTATGATGGTTCCACTGAAACAGCGAGCAAAATCGACAGTATCGCCTCAAAGTACGGCCGTAACTCGATAACCAACAGCACTAAAATCGACAACCGCACTAAATTAAACATTGAAATGAGTCTCGATGACATCAATGGGCAATCAAACATCGAGTCCAGCTACACTAAAATTAGAAACGGTGATTCTGAAAGCAATTATCCCAGGACCACATCAAATGGATCAGTTATGGAGCACAAATCGATTCTGAAGTCAGAATCGCACGATGGGAAGCCGATCTTCACTAAGACGTTGGAAGGACAGAGCATCGAGCGTAAGTGAAAAATACACTAACACAACACTCTTAGCGCTTTGTATATATGCTTTTAGACACTAACAGACACACACATGCTAACGCTTGAACACGAGTTCGCGTAACGATAGCTTTGGATTCCCAGCTGGTGAGAACGCGGTGTTTGAATGCGAGGTACGGGAAGAGGCGGGAGTGACTTGGCTGAAGGATAACAAGCCGTTCAACGACCGTTTGATGGATCGTGTCCAAATACTCCAGAAGGAAGGCCGTCACCGTCTAGAGGTCCTCCACTGCAGGGAAGATGACTCCGGAGTGTACACAGCTCGAGCAGAGAACCCTCACGGCAACGCACATTGCACCGCTCAGTTAGTGGTCCACGAGTGTGAGTTTTGATTTAGATATCCTTGGTTAAATAGTTTTGGAGTTTGAGTAAAAATAGAGAAGGATCTATAAAATTTTGACATTATTCACTCCAAAACGATTCGGCCGATCCTTTAAGATATATTTTAGTAAGCAAAGTAATTAAGTCACATGAGCATGGCTGCGACAATCATGATTAAATCATCGTAAAGCGTATAACAGTAGACCTTTTTCTCTGTATAATTTTCCTGTAATTGCAAACTAGCGGTAAATGTTTAGATAGCATGACGTGTCGTCCGATTAACATTAAACGAAATTTATTTCAGGAAAAAAGAAAGCGCGAAAAAAATAATATAATAATGTATATGTTTTAATCTTTTTCAATGTTTATAGTGACACCAGAGGAACGTAAACAGAAAAATGCGCTAAATGCTCCATATTTCTTAGTGGCGCTAAAAGACACTGAGATTATGATGAACACTTACCTTCGTTTCATGGTCAAGGTCAAGGGCAATCCCAATCCTGAAGTTAAATTGTGAGTAAATTTTTCTAGCTTACTAGATTATAATTATCTTGTTGATACACCATCTTAGCTGCACACTGCATTATGTACAGTAGCAGAATAGGTAGAGAAAATCTAGTGTCTACACACGCAATTCATTTCTTCAACCTATAAAATAGCTAAGTATTAAGAAAACTCCACTGAATATCTATTTTAATAAAATTTTATTTTTTTATAATATTTTTTACATGTAAATGATCTTCATAATCTGTACACACTCAGTTGTAGACGTTTTCAGAAATATGTGCAAGATGAAGTGTTTACACACTCAATTTACTATTTTTCGATCAAACTCTACATGTAGTGTGTTGAGTAACGAAAGTTTATATCGCGGTGTGTGTTGCCAGTGCGAGGAAATGAAAATAATTGATTTCCCCAGTAGGGATCGATACATTAATATATTTACCGTTACCTTCTTAAATCTCTTATATTTTGAATATGTTGATAGCATTTTGATGAATATTGTTAAACTTTAGAAGTGTATTAAGCGTTAATTTAAAATTTTATTGACATTTACCATCTCTGCTTGAGATGGTAAATGTCACTAAATAAAAATAACTAAATAAAAAAGTGTTTTTACAAAATGAAACAAAAAAATATTATTGTTTTATTCAGCTATCGTGATAACAAAGAAATTATATCCAATTCTGAAGACCGCGTATCAATAGTGCGTACTCGCGCCGACAAAGGCTGCTACGAACTGGTTATAGCTGACGTTTGTGCAGAGGACGCCGGCCGATACTCTTGTAGAGCAATCAATATCTATGGGGAGGTTACTTCGGAAGCTGTTGTCACTATTGTTGGTATGTAGCTTAGACATTAGTATGAAATTTAACTATTCTTTTATTTAGTAATAAAATGAAACTGGCTCATTTCAGTATAGACTTCATATATTACCACACTCTTAGTCACAGGCATTCATATCCGAGTAGAATATATAATCTTCGGGTTAACGTCTAAAACATTCACTACGTGTTATAATGGTCAAATTAGACATATATTTTAATATATCTAAAAACGATCCTAAATTACCTCTTTTGGTATTAATGATCTATGATACCCGATCAACACACACATAAAACATATGCAAAACATTTATACACTAGCGCCACTAGCATTACACGATACTATATATAACTCATCTTGTGTTACACCTTCTATACAAGCATATGAGAATGATATATGATCAAGTTATGATTTGGCAAGTTACTTGAACAGGTATTTCTTAATTGACAGGTAATCTTGTTAGTATTCTACCGGAAAGACAGTTTTTTTTTTTTTTTTTTTTTTTGGATTTGAAGTTAATGCTGTTAGCCTTATTGGCCTTTACAGCGACACCGGGTGGGTAGGGAAGAGGGTGCTCATTCCCTGGAAAAATTGCAGGCACAGTGTGGCTGCCTGTGGGGCGGAAAGACAGTGACATATGATTCTTGTTATAAGCTTCGTTTTATAATTATCCTGCATTTTTGCGGGGGAAATTGCCCAATTTTGCTTATCAGATGCCAGGCAATTTAAACTTCGTCCTCTACCCGATAATGTTTCTTAATTATTTGTTATTTTGTCGTTTGTTTATATTGATTTTGATCAGAAGGAAACCTTTTAAGTATTAGCTTTTTGTACTGACCTTGTGTAGGATTACTCCATTCTTTCTTATATTTCCTGATATTCACAATTTGGAAAGATTAGAATGTAATTTTTGAAAATATAATTATTCTTTGAGTGACATTTAAAAGAATTTGGAAGTGTCACAAAATACCTATCGAGTTTATCCTGAAGAATCCCTGTTCTTTCTCATGATAACGGTGTCGTTGTAGGTAGCGGAATGATATTTTAATAATTTTTAAAAATAATAAAATTTGTAATAAATCATACTGTGGATTATTAAAAACGACCTTGGATTTTACTTTCTTAAACACAATTTGTTCGGATGTCATTTTTAGGTTTCACTTATTTTAAATACTATTATGTTTTAGATTCAATACTTATAACCATACACCGCCGTAATACCAGAAGGCGCCTGTTATTTAATGATTGACATACATACACACATACATCTCGTAACACATTTCTTGCAAGGATGCTTGGAACAAGTCCAATGTTTGTTTATGAGATAGTTACGATCTATATATAATTGCGGCTAATTTGGTCCGGCGCGGGATGATTTAAATGTTATTTTCTTATCTGCAAATGATGTGTTCTTACAGTTGGTTTTAGAGTACAAAACATATCAGTTAGACTAAGTATGTCATCTGTTATAGATGATAAGAATATCTTCGGAGAACTTCCACCGGGGGGTGAGGGGTTGCTGGCAAAGGGAGAGAAGGCTAACTTCACTTGGAAGAAAGATGGAGAAGAGTTCGACCCTGAAGAAAGGTTCAAGGTCAGTCTGCAGTGAACACACAACAAAAACACTTCGAACACATTACAGTACTGTAACAACAGTCACTTACAACAACAAACATTAAGAACATTACATAACTCACATCTGATGAGAACTATCAATTCTGAACACACCTTTTTGAGATGAGCTGTAGATGACGTTGTAATGACGTACGCCTATCAAATTGCAACATTGTTTACAATTGTCTTTTAAACAAACTTTATACATATTATATTAATTTATATAAATTTCCTTATTAATTTTAGAAATTTTTGTAACAGAATCAAATTAATAGATTTTAATATGGTTCTAAAAGATATTTCTCTAAACTCTGTCGCGTAAGTTGTGTAACTGAACGTCCCGGGCACGCGTCGCTGGCATTCAAACACGTAGCTATGGCCAGAAAATGTATACGTACTTATTCTATAATGGATAGAATAAATAAATAAGAAAAACATCAAAATATTTATCTCTATCTATATTTATATTTCTACTAAAAAAATTGGCTTAGTTAAATACAGAATTCATTTTTGATAATATATATTTCAAATGCGTTTCACGAAACAATCGTTTTACGAAAGCCAATTTCTTTATTTAAAATATCCCTTTATGCAAAATTCATAGTAATGGCAAAGCAGATTTGCACCCACTTTTTGCAATATCTATTGGTAAAAATTGGTGAGTTGTGTCCTACTATCAGCGAGCCATATTGTACAATATAATAAACAGTAAAAATTAGTATAAAATAACATGACGATCTGTATATTCTGACAATTTAGAATATAGAGTCTAGTTTAAAAACTGCAAATATATGTTAGGTCCTTCTTGGTGATGATGAGGATTCCTTGGCGCTAGTGTTCCAGCATGTCAAGCCTGAAGATGCAGGTCTATATACCTGTGTGGCTAAAACAAGTACCGGTAACATTTCCTGTTCAGCTGAACTAACCGTACAAGGTGAGGGTAAAAACATTACACGTTGTTCTTTATCTCTTAGAAGTGACTTTAAGCTTGTTAATACATCATGTGAACTCTCTAAAGGACAATTCATGATAAACACACTGAGAAGTCACTTTGCTGCTTTGATTTACGAACATGTATAACAATTAAGCAAAAAAACATATAATTGTGGTAAGATTTTATTTACATAATTTAATTTAAATGAATAAAATTTTAAAGCTTGGTTTGGAAAGAAATATAAAAGAAATTTAAAACCGTAAACATATAATTAATAGAAAATAAACATATGGGCACTATTATGGCCTATTTGGGCGGGACTTTAGGAGCTAGTATTAAAAAAAAAACAATATTACCAAAATTTATATGTGTTTTTAGCTTCACGCTGTATCTTGCTCAACATGCAACGCCTCCAGAACTCGGCAGAAAGTGGGGAACGGATTGTCTTATCACTAGGTTACCCTGCTATATGCGGGATCCAACGTAAAGCTGATTATATCAAATTTACAGGTGCCGTAAACATTTTACACCGGGAACCACAAAAACCTGAGTTAGTGATAGAGCACCGTGAAGCCATCGTGTCTAGTGGAGGATCGGCCATGCTTGAACTAGTTTGCAAAGGTTACCCGAAACCTAATGTGGTTTTTAAACACGATGGAAAAGTGGTGGAAGCTGATACTAGGCATAAGTGAGTATATTTATTATAGTTTTTTTTGAAAGTTAGTTACGCCACCGTTACAGAATAAAAAAATATTAATTAATACTTTGTATTGATATCACTTTGATGTTTACGAACCGATTTTATTAAAACAAACACTAAACAAATACTATAATAAAAAAAATTACTTAAATCGGTTAAGCTGATTCTGCAGCGTAGAGTAGTGTGAAGAACCGCACAGACATACTGACAAAAATAATTGCATTAGGTTGTGTCATATTGATAAATGCCCTTATAATAGATTTTCTTCTTATGTACAAATAGTGATCAGTTTCAATTTTATTATAAGTATATCTATACTAACAGATACGAATGTAGGAAAACTGGAAAACGAGAAAGTGTTCTTGCAGTAGATTCTATGAAGCATATTTTTTTAAGTAGGTCTAAATCATTTTGCACTGATCATTAAAAAATCGGCTATTTATTAAAAAATTATACAATTTTTTGACACTTATGGTATTATACACTTCCGCTGAACAGCAAGATATAACTTAACTTAACAAATTTAATTTCTTTGCATTTCAAATGTCACTTACTTTAAAAGTAACGCCATTTCCATGTAGATTCCTTTACGAAGACGATGAGAATATGTCGCTGGTCATCAAGAACGTGTCAGCAGCAGACGCGGGCGAGTACCACGTGACGGCTTCAAACGATTTGGGAGAAGATACTACTATAATGAACTTAGTTGTGAAAGCTCCGCCCAAGATTAAGAAGAAGATTGAGAATCAGACGTGCATGGTGGGTTTTGGTTATGTATTTACATATGATGTTTTTGTAAAAATGTATATAAATATACTATGAATAAATATTTATATAAGTAACGTACCATTATGTTCTCATCGAGCTACGTTGATATCCTTATACGCTTGTTACAATTTATGATATCCGCTTTTAAATGTTAAATATTTACTTTGACCACTAGGCGGGTTCAACACACGAAGTGACCATAGAAGTGGAAGGCACTCCGTCCCCAGATCTTTCTTTCTACAAAGATGGAGTCGAGATCAAATCATCAGAAAGAATAATTATTAAGAAGGAATCTGAAGAAATATACAAAATTATTATTAAAGATGCAAAATTGACTGATACTGGGTCATATTCTGTTGTCGCCAAGTAAGTAATATTATTTCTCTTTCATCGGTATACCAATTTAGTTTTTAAGTTTTTTTACATAATATAAATCAACTCTACTAATGTTATAAAACTATAAAGTGTTTAGTATTTATGCTTTGCGCTTCATAGGAACTACTACTTAATTATCAATACCACTTAATTATCATGTTTTAATAAAATGATATAATACCGTCACATTTTTTTATGAAGAAAATTATTAAAAGTAAATTGACTTGTAACAAAAGCATCAAATAACAGTAGCTTGCAGATACAAATGATAGTACATATTTGAATATTATTATCTTTTCTAGTTTCACGCTGTATTTCGCACGTAGCAGGATAGGCAGAGGGTACCTAATGTTAACCTTTAACTATGGGCGTGATTTTTTTATGGACGTCGGGTCTGTGAGACCAGTGTATTTATTGGTTACATTCCGTTGGTTCTTTTAAGGAAGAAGACAATTTTATGTTTTAGTTTACATGAATAGCCTCAAATCAAACAACATCAATATAAATAAAATCGCTTTTTATTAAACTTTACGCATCACAACGATTGAAGTAACTTAAAGTCACAATTTCAGTCTTTGGCCACATGGGATGACTCTTACGAAAATAATACTATTAAAAAACAGTTAATAAAATAATTATTTTTTAACAAAATATAAAGTCTAACAATTAAAAAAAAATAAAGTAATTACATATTATGTTATAAAATAAAAATTTTGACAACACCTCAAGATAAGGTACTATTGAACATCGATACACAATGGCTTTCGACATTGTAGGCTAACAGGACGATTGCAGTCAACATAAGTATGTGTTGTCTTTCTATATATCTTTTGGGGGCAAAGTGTACATGTTTTTCAAGAACCCAAAACTATTTTTTTAGCTTCATGTTCAATAAATGATAGATCAGATCGCGAAACGCGAGTCAAAGTCATTCTCAATTCTTAGAGTAGTTTAGTATACGAAACGCGTCTTTTTATTTGATAAAGTGCTATTTTCTTTATAAAATGTCGTCGTCCAATTCTTTTGTTTGATGTTGATTATAAAGTACCGATATTTTTGTCCCTGACGTGCTTGGTCGATCATTTTTTTCCATTTTATCATGAAAACTAAAAAAAAATAATCTTTTTTAGGTAAATAATATTTATATTACTAAAATATATAACAAAAAATGCAAAATAATATATGATATATAACAATAAAAACATCTGAATACAAATAATACAATTACAATATTCAAGTATATTTTGTAATATTATAAAAATATATGGTGTTTTGAAATCATTATGTATGGAAAACATGGACATCGGGTCTGGCAGACCCAGGCCCCGTTTGGAGAGTTAAATACTCGCGCGTTTTGAACCCAGAGACACAACCACTGATATCTACATTCATTTTGTCATTAATACGAAAGGTACTGAGCGACTCAGTGGCGAGGGTCACCGAGAAGTAGCCGATTTATAGAATTCGTAGAACTAGATGGGTCTGTGAGACCCGACGTCTATACTTAAAGGTTAAGATACACATAATGCTCTTGTATATTAAAATAAGCCCAATTGCTTACACACTTTATTTTCATTTTCTATTTTAGGAATGAAGTCAACCAATGTTCGGACTTCTGGCAGTGGCACGTAACGTCACCGCCCAAAATCATTAAGAAACTAGGAGGAAACAAAGAATGTAGTGAGAAGGACACTGTGACATTCGAAGTACAGACGGAGGCAGAACCTGCACCCAATGTTACTTGGTAAGCTTATAATATAGCTTTTTTTATTAAGTTAGTGTGGTGGAAGGTTTATTTATTTTTTTATAGGTTTGTCCAGTAATATATATTTTGACATAATTGTCCCTTGAACTTTCTATATTTTTCTCAATGTAACGTAGAAAGTTTTCCTGTAAAGATGTAAACTAAGCAAATATAAAAAGAGATTGCTTAGTTATGTTCACGTACCCGTCGTATATCACAAAGCTTTAATTTTGCAAATGAGCCATCAATTTCCATATTCCATTTTATTTTCTTTTAAATGGTTAGACAACGAGACAAGTTCAGTAGAGCAAGACGGGTTTTAGATTAGAACGCCGTTATTTGTCTAAATAAACGGAAGTATAAATAGAAATATTGTAAATATGAACATTCCTTCAATAAAAACTGGAAATCGAGCCCACAATCGTCGCGCATACAATGTGAGATGCTTCCCGAAATTCCCAATCACATAAATTTTATTATCAATATACCTAATTTTCATTATAGGTACAAAAACAAAACAGAGCTGAAGGAATCATCGGTGGTTAAAATATCTTCGACGGGTGAAGCTCATAAATTGGTCATCACTTCTGCCGCTCGAGCTGACTCCGGAGAATATTCTTGTGAGGTAGATATATAGATATTAAATGAAAATTAAATGTTTTTAAAATTATATGTTTATAATCCATCCATCCACTGCTGGACATAGGCCTCCCCTAGTGCTCGCCACTCCGTTCGGTTCTGCGCCCTTTGAATCCAGCGGTTTCCCATTGTCTTCTTAAGGTCGTCGGTCCACCTGGCTTATAATGCAATCTACAAAAGCCTGTCTCGACATCAGTGCGTGGAAATGGACATTTTAAATACTTTCAACTGGGAAGATTAGGGTATTGTCGTTGGTGAGAAAAGATTAGCAAACCGTCGATGCGCTGACGAAATCTTGCATCATTGCTTGAAGACCTAAGTAAAGCTAGTCAGGGTCTTGGATAAATTCATAGAAGTCCGCTCTCAAGGTTTGCCAACGTATGATGAAGCGCAGCGCAAGTGTCAAATTAATGAATAAAATCCGAAGCACCGGACTGCTGCTTCTCGCACAAAAATCGCTGTCGTGGATATTCTAGCCGCTATGCTGAAATGGAATTGGGCCGGACACATTTGCCGCATGCCTAAAGCTGAATTTCAAACTCTAAAAGGAGAATTCACAGACCGGAACCGAGATGGCGAGACGAGCTGTACTATTACAAACTTGACTGGTGTTCAATAGCATAAAATAGACCAGAGTGGAAGAAATAGAGAGATAGCTTTGTACAACAGTGGGACAGTACAGGCTAGGGTATATATTGCAATAAAACTTGAAAAGATGTGATTTCGATGTAATATAATGGTTTTCTGTATTTTCCAAAAAACTAAACTTTATTGAAAAAATATATATTGAATTTTTAAAAATATTTTTCCTCTAAATCCCAGATCCGTAACGTTCACGGCAGTACAAGCGATTCTTGTGTAATGAACGTGCGATGTGCTCCTAATTTCACTGAACGACTCAAAGACACTACTGCGGCGGAGGGAGATGTTAATGTCGAATTTACAGTCGATGTGGACGCTTATCCTTTGCCTAGTGTTAAATGGTAAGATGAAGTTATCAATTTACCTTTTCTTTCACATTATAGTATTTAGTTTTAATGACACATACATGATATGCCGTTCTCCAAATGTAATTTTTAAAATTATTATAGGCCTGGATTATAGAAATAAATGTCGTCTTACTTATTTAATAAGGAAGTGCTAAACAAAATCATATTGCAGTAAATTATATTCGAATCTACAAAGAATATGACATATAAGTTTATTTACACCACCCACTCTATTTTATCACAAATTTCCTAACCCAAAAGTTGTCCGGTAGAAATCGCTGATTAGCGATAACACCGCCTTTTGTGTGTCAATTGTTTTAGTTTTGTCGTTTTTCATACTCTTCTATATTTCCTAATGAGTAATTGTGCACAATGTAGTGTAAATAAATAAATAAATGAAATTATACTTATAATTATGACACAATATATGACAAGCTAGAATTGAACCTCTAGTCTTCGTTTAAATAGTCAATAGTATACCAATATTCCAATAATACGAGCATTAGTGCTCTCGTAAAATGAAATAAATTTTAGAGTAATGATCTTTTTATTAATCAGAATGAGAATTGTTTAGTGTTTTTCTCATTTGTAGTCTGAGATTGTTACTAGGTGTTATTATATTTATTTTTACTATTGTTGTGTATTAATAGTGTTCTTTAGAATTTATATAAATGAATGTAACAATAACTTAACATATTAATCTCACACAGGTATTTAGGTGATATAGAAATCACGGAGAAAAAATCTATTTACACTCGTGTCGATAATGGTAGTAGCCACAAGCTGATTCTCAAAGAGGTGACTGCTGAACTTTCTGGAAAATACTCTTGCAAAGTGTCCAATGAACTTGGAGAAGATTCTTGCCAAGCCACCTTTACTGTTAATAGTAAGAATTATTGTTTATCTTCAAAACATAAATCAGCTTCACGCTGTATCCCACTCACGGCAGGATAGGCAGGACGGAGCTAGTCTAAAAACACTCCGCTCCCTAATTTCCGCTGAAATCTGGAGGCATTGCATATCGGACAGATTAGGCCGAGGCATTGCGAGCCATGCGTGGCGGAACTCAAACCCGCTTTGTCTCGACACCAGAGCATGAATTAAAATTAAAATTAAAATATACATTTAAATAAATATTTTACTTCCTCCAGTGGGAATCAATCACGTTTTAGTCTTTGTATATTGAATTGAAAGTATTATATTTGAATTGAAAGTGTTATACATATATAACAATGAGTAAATTAGTAAAATAAATGTTTATGAATATTTTTTTTAAATGAAATATAAAAAGATCATGAAACTTCAGAACCCCAGAAGTGTTATTTAAAATTTTGTGTTTAAATGTTATCTTGTGCTGAGCTTGACATAGTAAACTTCACTTTGTGTATTAGACAAAATTATTATATCTTAAAAACAATATAGAAATATATTAACCAAGGGAATCATTTATATAGGAAAACCTCGTATCATCAAGAGTCTGGTAGACATGACAGTAGATGCCGGTCAGACCCTCAAGCTGGAAGTGGAAGTGGAAGGCTGCCCAGAACCCAATGTCAAGTGGTACAAAGACGGAAAGGAGTTCAGCACTGATGCCAGGATCAAAATCGAAAGAGACACACAGAGGTTAGTTATTTTAGTTCCACACTTTCTTGATATTGCCGATATTGTTAAAGAAAATGTCACCTCTCGTAATGGTCATTTCTATGAAAATTTATTAAATTATGCAATTCTAAAAAAGTATTTTCGAATACCTCATTATAGTTTTGATAATTTGTAATAGCACTTTATATGATCATTGTGTAATCACTTTTTTTGTTTCTTATAAAATTCTTATAATATTCGGTTTTAGTATACGCTAAAAGTTACATACTATTTTACAGAATCTTTATACGAATAACTCAATTTTATATTACATTTTTCTAGGGTTGAGAATTATCATTTATCGGTGACCCTAGTAAAGGAAGAAGATGGCGGAGAATATGAAGTAAAAGCTGAAAATGAAATGGGTAGTGTTTCGTCTAAGAGCACTGTTATTGTTCACAGTAAGTATTACATACACCTGGTCAATATCTAAAGTAATTAAATATTTAGTAAAATCAAGTCATGAAAATTAAAAAAAGATTATAAATAAGATGAAACAAAATATTTTTGGCGAATAATATTTATTTATGCAAAAATAGCCTTTGAAATTTTAACATATTTAGATTTAATGATGAAAAATCTATTTTTCACATATTAATAGCTTAATTTAGTTCGTTTTAACGTGATACATAATGGAATAGCATCACGGCTTCAGTGTCACACATATCACAATACACATCAACATCTCGGTAATGTATACAAAACTCAAAGACAATCCGAGTGAGGATTATACCCCAGCTGCATAGGTACAGTAGTTATGTAGTTTGATAGTAGATGCACGCTAATTACGTCCCTTTTAACGGGTACTTAGATTAGATTTAATTATTCGAAGCATTCTCTGGACATGATTGCTCGTGTGAATTTGCACCAGTAAATCCTTGCACTTGACCCTGTGGTGTCATTAATACACATACTATTTGTTACCATATTTCATTGTGTTTAATAGCTAAAGAAGTGCATTCGAGATTCACAAAAGAAAACTTAGTTGAAAATGAAATCGACGAGGACACCAAAGCAAAACAACAGTTGGTAGATGATGTAGATGATTTAAAAGCAAATCAATCAGCGAAGAAAGGTAAAACGAATCCAGAAATTGCAGAAGAAAAAAGTGTTCTAAATGAAATAGATGTGAAACCCAAATCTGTGTCTTTTGAAGAAGCAGAAAAACCAGATCCAAGCGAGCCAGTAAAATCACTTACAGAACCAGAAGTTATTAAAGAAGAATCCTTCTGGGATGATGTTGATAATGATGGACTGGTAAAACCTGTTAAAGTCGATGAAATTGATGCTGCACCAAAGAAAGCAAGGAAATCTATAACAGAGCCGGAGGAAATTGAAAGCAAGGCTTGGGATGAAAACCACAATGAAAAACCAAAGAAACCTATAGTTGAAGAGGTTCAAACTGAAACACTAAAAGCTGAAAAAGATATTACTAAACCAGAAGAAATAGAGGAAGTGTTCATCGATGAATCAACAAAATCTCCAAAACGCAAATCCATTAAAAAACAATCTGTAGAAGAACCATTGAGTGCTGAAAGTGAAGGTAAAAAACGCGCTTTGTGCTTCCCATCGACCAGCAAACAGCTTCTCGCACTCACATCTTACATAGTATTGCATGCTATAGTGTTCTTTTAACATCCAGTGTGATTTGTTGTTTAGGGCGAGTTTTCCAAACGGTAACAACCTTCAAATCTGGAGACGACGGCTCAATTATTGTGTCTAAAGTGAGCAGCACCAGGTCTCACGGCGCTGTTATAACTGGTCAGTATAAAATGGCTTTCCCTATCCCTGTTTGTAACCTCACTAGTAGAAGTTTTAACTATAACACGAATTGCTATGCAAATAAATCTAAAATCACATTCCACAATCTTTGCATATAATTATTATATAAAATATAAAAATCGCATTTCGATATAATAATATTTTAACTGATAGGTCCAGCCGAAACGCGCACTATACACAAAATGACCTCTAGTGCCGTTTATTATGATGAGGATGATCAGAGTGAGAAAAAAGTACTAAAACCAAATAAACCGCATACCACTTCGTTGGAAGTTGAGGAAATAGCTAGTCACAGTTACTATTTATCTGAGTTGGGATATTACACAATACCGGACCATATAAGGCGAGGTACTTACGGTATCATCGAGGAACCGCAAACGGATTCGGATGCTGAAACTAACTCGAGGTATAGTAGGCCGGTCGGTAACAGGACGATATCTATCATGTCGATGTCTGAAGACGAAATGAGTTGGCACAACGATTCACTTTCGCGTGAAATATCAATAGAAGATCTTTCCAAATCTATCTTTGACATAGACGATACTAAAAAGGTCTTCAGTAAAGACTCGTACATTCGTCAGTCTTCATTCAAAGAAGACTATTTCACAGACGAAGGTGAGGAAGAATCTGTCATTTTGAGGGAAAAGAGCCAGAAAGTATACGAGAACGATATCACAGAGAAGCTCAAACACATTTCGAAGGAGTTTGACGATAACGAATTTAAAAACGTAGAAAGTAAGATACGCGACGTTAAAAGTAGGATTTTAGAAGAACTAGTTTTAGGTCCTGTCAATAAATTTGAAAGTATTACTAAAGATGTAGCAGAAACTACTGTAGAGAAAAAGAAAAAAACGAACGCTGGTTTATTTAGCGTCGAAGAAGAGGACGGAGATTTAGAAGAACTGCTCAGACGAAGTCAGAGGCAAAGAAGCATATTAGACGATATACTTAATGTGGAAGATGAAAAAGGTAATAACAAGTCAGTAAAACTTTATGAAGGAAACATTGACGCGGGCGGCTGATGATATGATCAAAGTAACGCTACGCTCTCTTGGTCAGGAAACTAACAAATTTTCCATGTCGCTTTATCAAAAGATATTGCTTCTTACGGTTTAGCTGTATCTGATATTTTCTATACATTTTTTTTATTTAAACACTAAGTTTCTTCTTCCACTAAACTAAATTAGTCAATTTATAAGAAAATATCAGATCTATTAATGTTTTCGATACCCAACAAATGAATTAATGTTCTTTCGTATGTTTGTTTTAGCACGCATGCGTAATAACTTTTCCTTCTGGCATACTAATACTTGGGTCCCTCTCCGTCGAAGATGCTAAAAGCAACCGCCACGTTTCAAGGTAATTTCTAAGTTACTATTATGCGTGCACGGCATTTAAGCTTTATTTGTATATACATATATGCATGGTTTTTGGTTCTTACCAAAGCTAAACATCTCCAAGGTACGTATAACAATCCAACAACCCACACCATAGTCTTCACTAAATATATTTTTTTTATTTTTTACACATGGGTAAGTAATTTTATTTCAGCTACAATAACTGCTGTATATACCGCCAACTTTTAGGTGTAAATATTTTATGCTGCTTACCTACTGCATATCGGTTGTATTGTTTCGTATGATAAGACTATTTAGGCTTTTAAAAAAGGTTAAAAAATTCCAAAATTCTTTAAATAAAAATATTTATATAATTACTCAATACTTCGATTATAGAAATATTTTCCATAATTATTACTGGCCATATTTCTAGTTATATGCTCCTATCTATTGTTATCTTAAATTTGCTTTTTGTAGATTAAGATTCAACAACAAATTTCCAAAACTGTTTTAAAATAATTTAAACAAGAAACTAAATTATTTTCTATTACAGCACCTCCCAAACTAAAAAAAAGCAACATGAAAGATGGACACACTCACGAATCTTTACCACTAGTATACACAGTGCAAGCTACCGGTACTCCGAATCCAACTGAACGTTGGCTCCACAACGGTCAAGAAGTGAAGCCAGACGACAGGATCCGCATCAGCAATGAAGGAGACCTCTTCAAATTGGAAATAAATTCTGTAGAAATGAAGGACGTCGGCAAGTGGCAGTGTGAAGTGGTTAATAAACTTGGCAAAGAGGTTATACAAGCTGAGCTGTCTGTATCACGTAAGTACTTTGAATTTTTTTTAACGCTTAATAATATATAATCGCATTTATCAAATATATAACAGCCGGTCATTACATTGAGGCAGTCGTGGCGCAACGGCTCAAGCGTACTCAAACGACGGGAATTGGGGAAAAGGAATAGTTAATATTTTCATTTCCTCGCTCGATGTCTCAAAAAATCTGGGGAAAGTGAGGAACGGAAGTGTGTAAATTGGGACGGAGTTTCTTAACAGTAGGTTCCCAGGATTCCTCTCCCTGTATCGAAGTCTACTCTCTGAGAACATACTGTGGATTAACCCAGCTATTACATCAGGTTTGATAAACCTCAAATCCTCGTTCAATTCAAATTCAAAATATTCTTTATTCAAATGGACTATTATAAGCACTTTTGAATCGTCGAACTATATTTACTATGACACTTTATATTTTGTCGGACAAACAGAATATTATAATACACAAATTGTGAAGCAACTGTAATAATATCTGCATCTTTGAAAACATCTCCCAGAGAATCTCGAGCTCTTAGGTTATAAATATTGAATTTATATCTGTAGCACTGCCCCATAGCAGCATTCCATAAGATATTTTCAGAGTATTTTACTATGAAAATAGCTATAGTACACTAGTCGGGCAGTTTCAACGTCACAAGTGAGTTTATCCGCAAGTGCTTTCAGATGAGTGTTCCACTGGATAACAGGTATATTCCTAAAATGATCCTCGTGGATATTGAAATACAAAAACATCTTAAATTCAATAGAGAGGAAGGTTGATAACTTTCTACCACCTGGAATCCACTCATAAAATCTTTGAAGTCTCAAACCTGCCATACTAGAGAGCAATATACAGTCAGCTCATTCTGTATGAATCCGGGGCAATAAATAAATTGTTTGCGGAAGTTTCATATAATAATTATGTCAAGTGACACCCGAATGCCACCCGTGACCACGGCCTACTGCAGTGTTCGAAACGTCGGTTTTCCAAAAATGTACAATTCGCGATTAATCCGGTTAAATAGCTTCATTTTAAATGTTATCCTAATTTCACATCCAAATATCTAATTACAGCCGTAGCAGAACTCCGAAAGCCTATCTTCACGTCGCCATTAGAAGCAACAAAGGTTATGCAACGTGAACCTGTAACACTGAAGGCTATTTGTACAGCTGATCCCCTGCCACATGTCGCATGGTTACTTAATGGGAAAGAACTGACACCAGATCTTACTCTTATTACCAACGCTGAGTCACAGGATCTAGAACACGGCATCAAGGAGTGTACATTCACTCTGCATATACCTACTGGTACTAGATAGTTTTTTATTAGAAATTTTAATGCGAAATAGTTATTTTTCACAAATATTTTCTTAGGGTTACAAATATAGGCTACAAAGAGTAGGTACACTAGTACAAATAAAAAATATGCATAATGTAAAGATTTGTGAAGTATGAAAAAAAATATTTATATATTTTTTAATACAGGTCGTCACACTGACACGGGGATTTACACTGTACAAGCGAAGAACAAATATGGTATTGGCGAAAGCTCTGCCCGCCTCGATATACTTTTGCGGCCCGAAGTAGAGCCTCTGAAGGACGTTACCACTGTACCCTTCGAAGAAACCACCTTTATTACCAAGATCAAGGCTAACCCTGTCGCTGAGGTAAAATGGTAAGTTCAAGAGTATATTAATAAATTATACACATAAGATAAAAATATTCTTCGAAATATATATTGTTACTTAAGACGCTGATACTGCTAAGATTTATCAATAAATGCCATTCATAGAATAATCACTTTATCAGTATATTTATATCTCTTATAGTTTAGACAGACTGTTAAGCTTCCACATCAGGTATCCAAATTTTAAAAATAAACTATTACCTAGATTTTGCCTAGACTTAATAGCTATACAACGAAAAAGTTTCATTCAAATCCGTCAGTAGCTCCGGAGATTAGCGTGTACAAACAGACAAATAAACAGTCAAACAAACATTTTTTTTGTATATTTGGGGTCTATTACTTTTCCTTAACTCCCCTCAATTATTATTTTGTAAATATATTCAATGTACAGACGCGCCATTTTTACATTCTTATTATATGTATAGACTAGCGGACGCGCGCAGCTTCGCTTGCTTATTTAGGGCTGAATTCTAATAAACCATGAAACATGTGTTCAATGAAATATTTCTAAGAGTCTAAATTTCAAATTTTATAAAAATCGGTGGCGATTCAAATGTTTTTCCATACAAACTTTCAACCCCTATTTCACCCCTTTAAGGTTAAAATTTTTCAATACCCCTTCTTAGTGAATGTGCAGATTACGAAAGTAACGATGTGTCCAAATTTCACGTTTCTACGCACAGCGGTCACGGCTGTGCGTGCGTCTTACCTCAGTCAGTGAGGACAAGTCCTTTTATTATATAGATTATAGGGCTTGTTTTTTCTTTTTAGTTTTCATGCAACCGGGTTTTTGTTTCTTTTTATAATTATTTAATGATTTCAATAAATTAATAAATCAGCTTCATGCTGTATCCCGCACACAGCAGGGGAGGCAAAGGGAACCTAGTGTTAAGACACTCAGTTCCCCACTTTCAAACAGAGCGAAGAAATAGAAATATAAACGTAAATAAATATTTTATTTCCTCGAGTGGGTATCGAATCCATAACCATCGCGTTACAGTCACACCTTTGTGCCGCTGCGCCACGACAGATTTATTTAATGATTTATACACTCAAAAAATCATCCAAAACTTTCTGACCTTCATGTTCAGGAGCAAAGATGGTTATGTGATCCAGCCATCAGATCGTCTGGAAATTGTAGAAGATCGAGCAGCTGAAACTTTTAAACTGGTAATAAAGGATATAGCCATAGAAGATGCTGGAGTGTACGCCGTTACCGCTAAAAATGAGTTTGGTGAGACTGTGCAACAAGCGAAACTTAATGTTCATAGTAAGTTATCCGTTCTTTTTTATTTGTAGACGAATATGAATGAACTGATAGATTTAGAATTTAGATTAGCAGTGAAATTTTATATTTGACAAAACACACTCGTATTTATTGCATCTCAATTTTGGTACTTCTTCTTTTCTGAAGATATCAAACATTTCATTCCTTAAAAGTTTATATTATTATTATTTGTGGCCATATGTGAAAAAAAATATTCCCTACTTCTATACTCCATATTGTAGGCATGATTGAGATTAATTATTAATTTCTGTAACACTAATAATAAATGAATAAATTCTTTTACAAACACTTAGCATATCTCTTTCTACTATCATAATCTATAGCATTAACATTATTTACAATTTTAAAAAACTGACTATACTTAGGTACTTATCTAATAGCAATTTCATTTCACAGCTGACAAACCAACATTCGTTCGACCGATACAAAAGCAAATAGTTAAAGACTACGACGACTGTACTTTACGTGTGCGTTGCGACGGCGTTCCCAAGCCTCAGGTGAAATGGTACCTTAACGGTAAAGAGATAGCCAACGACGACAGACGTACAATTACCACTGAAGTTGGTGGTCAGGTTGATAGTGAATTAGAGATCAAGCATTTTGGTGCCAGTGATGCGGGAAAAGTTAGTTTTCGAGCAAGTTCTTTATATAGGCTTATATGACTAAAGTACAGATTTTTCCGCTAGTAATGCATATTATTAGATTTCAGAGATAATTTGTGAGCCCAGTAGTATTCCATTCTTCTTTCGATTTTTCTATTAGAATCTTTATATATTTTTATTCTCGATTCGTAATTTAATATTTAATATTACAAACTTCTAAGCTAATATCATTATTTCTATGATAATTTTACCAGTACACGGTACGAGCGTTCAGCGTATCAGGAGAGGCAGAATGTGAGGAGATGATCACTCTCGCTCAAATACCTCCAGGATTTTCACACAAATTAGATCGGCAGAAGGAAGTGGATGAAGGAGAACCCTTAGAACTGAAAGCCAAAGTCGATGGTAGCCCCATACCAGCTGCGAAATGGTAAGAATATCTTTATGTATACTTTATATAGCAGTTATACTTGTGAAAGTACAGTATGGTCTACGAGTCGTGGCCACCCTGAAGTTCTGTGTTCTGAACTGAAGAATAAAAATTAAGAAAAATCTGCACAATAATCTACAGCTAACATTAGGGCGGCCACGACTTGTCGTCCGTACTGTAGCAATGACAATTTTTAGCATATCGTCATCAAATCAAAATATTTATTTCTTTATAATATTATTCATGGGGCCTCTATTTTCTTAATATATCACCAGATATAAGATTACTAAATACTAATATATACTCTATCTACAAAATATAGTACACTATTTATTTAATAAACGCTTTTAAATTAAAATTTTACCAGGCTTTAATTAAGATTTTAATTTTACAAAACTTCACCAGGCTGAAAGACGGTGTCGAGATATCTCCAGAGGATCCCCATGTCAAACAAACAGCTTTGCCTGATGGTACAGTCAAACTGAGCATCGAACACGTGACCCCCGCAGACTGCGGCGCGTACAAACTGGTTATAACAAATCCCAGTGGAGAACATATGGCGTTGTGCGCTGTTGCTGTTAATCGTAAGTTTTTGAATGTTTATTTAAATGTTCTATTGTATTGAATGAAATTATACTTAGATAATCCAAATCTTTAGACAGTTAGAACTAATCATTACATCTGAGAAATTTGATAATTTGTCCAGATAAATATGTAAAACCAAATAACAATACCTAATGTATTTTTTTTTAGGAAATATATAATAGTGTATTGTTTGTTATTGTCACCGGGGGCAAAGACAGGCAAATACAGGTTTCGACTTCTTCCCTCTTGCGTTAGTATTTTATACGGAACTTCAGTATTTCAATTTCATAATACTAGGAATAATCATGAGGCTGTCGAAGCTGCCGTGGCGTAGCGGCACAGCCTGTAAATGTAGCGACCGTTGGGGGTGCGATCCACACACACATTAGGAAATTATTTATTTTCATTTTCTCGCTCTCGTATAAAGACTAAGTGCGCGTTGAGTTTCGCCAGTCAACAAGCAATATATCGAAAATTGGGCGGAATGTAGAGAAAGGAGCGTCTTAACATTAGCTTTCCTCTGATTACCCGGCTATAGGTAAGATACTGCGTGAAGCTAAAAAAAGAATCTCAATATTTCAAAATATACTTTATAAAATTTTATATGTAACACTTACAGCAAATCCCCGCAAACCGTCATTCAGCCAAGAATTGGAAGATATCAAGGCGGTTGTAGGTCAACCAGTACAGTTACAGGCAAGAGTCATGGCGTTCCCTGCACCTGAAGTCAAATGGTTTAAGGATGGTGAGTTATTTTTATATTGTGCAAAATATTACAATTAAAACGCTATTAACAAAATAAAAAAATATATATTTTGTTATAAAGTCAATTATTGTGTGCAATATCTATTGTTAATGTAAAAGAGATATGGTGAATTTATGTTTAATAACTGGCATTAATTTCGGTAATAAAACTTTTTCTTTTATTTTTTAGCTAGATTATTAAAGCAACATTGTGAAACCCAACATATTTATTTAACAACTAATACTAAATATTACCCAGGTGTACCCATCAGACCATCTCAGGCGGTGAACTTTATCAACCAGCCCGGCGGTGTGGTGGGTCTCAGTATCGACAGCTGTCGTCCTGAAGACGCCGGCGTATACTCTCTTACTGTTGCTAACAAGCTCGGTGAAGTTGCTTCTAAGGCTAAAGTTGAGGTAATATATAGTTTTATAGATATATTAATCAAATTTAGCGTCTACTAGTGGCTCATTTTAGAAATGAAACATTGAACATAGATGTACAACTTGATGTATAATTAGAGTGTAAATAAAAGAAAAAATATATAATATGGAGTATTTATTTACAAATAATTTTATCGATTTCAAGCTGCAATTTTAAATTCCTACATTAAAATATCCTATGCAAAGTTAATATCCAAACTCAAGCATATCAAAGATAATGATTATATGCTATGTTTATTATATAAACGTACGTAATACATATATATACACTTGTGTAACTTTCTTAACAGGTTGGCCAAAAAGAACGCAAGCCAGCGTTCATCGCACAACTACAACCCGTCAAAGTAATTGAGGGCTTCCCCGTTAAGCTGGAAGTGAAAGTTCTAGGGCACCCACCACCCACTATTAAATGGTAAACATATTATTTACTTTTCGATTTTCATCCAATTTTTTTAAAGATCTTTGCCAAGACTTAAAAACTGTAAAGAATGAACTGAAAGTTTTCATTTGGTTTCATTAAATAATATAAAAATCGTTCACTTGTTATGAAAGTTATGGATTCAATACCCATTCAAATACAGCTGTGTGCTCATTTGTACATTTGTCTTAATTCAGTATTAAGACCTATCTTTTGAAGAATAATACGATTCCTTAAAAGTTTTGAGAATTACTACAATATTTTACGCGTTTATATTTCTTAGGACCCACGACGGTAAAGAAATAGTACCTGATGGTCAACGCGTCCGCGTTATATCACAACCAGACGGAACTCATGCACTTCTGTTAAGTGACGCGAAACCAAGCGACGCCGGAAAATATGGTGTTATTGCTATTAATGATAAGGGAGAAACCGGCAGTAGTGCTGAGGTTGCTGTAGCTAGTAAGTATTTTTTTATTATTTTTCAACTAAAAATATCAAAGTATTCCGTTACAATCTAGAACGGTGAAAATAGTTAGGTGAAAATAAACAAAAGTATGTAATAATGAATGAATACAAACTTCATTCATCATTACATACATAATATGTTAGTAAAATGAATAAATATATATTATACATACATAAATATTTATAGATCGTGAAGACAACACATCACCACAAGAGCGTCCACAATTCATTCACGGTCTCCGCGAAGTGTCAGGAGAGGAAGGTCAACCGATCGCTATTAGTGCTCCCTTCACCGCCAACCCTGTGCCCCAAGTCACCTGGACAAAGGACGGCGAACCCTTGATGCCCAGTGATAGAGTACTGCTGACTTGTGATGGGAAGAAGGTATGTATCTGTTAGGAATACTAGGAAGTAAAAATGGTGAATTAAAAAACAAACAGGTCGCCAAGACTACTATGATTTCAAGGTGAACCTATCTTGTGCCCCAGGTGACCTGAACTAAGGACGGCAAGTCTTTGATGGTCAGTGATAGGGTACTTCTATCTGTGATGGGAGCAATGCATGTATCTGTTATGAATTCGCTAATATAACAAAAATAAGTCGCCAAGCCTAGTATAGTCCCGGCGTATTGTTAGGTGAAAAAGTAAAGCTATCCTTTGCACCTAATAACCTGTACTAAGTCATTGGTGCCCAGTAAAAGACGGCTGCTGACGTGTCTTGGTAAGAAGATTAGAAAATATCAATACCAATACTTATGTGAACATCACATTATATAATCTTGGTATCTCTAAGATAAGAAGGTAAATTATTCAAGCGAAAAATTTCTATAAATAGATTATAAAAAAGTGAATTAAATGTAAGAAAATAATTATAAACTGTTAAAATTAAACTGTTTCAAACAATTATACTCAACCTTCACATCTTGAAGCATTTGATTTGAAGTTAAAAGAAAAGGCCATCTTTCTTTCACCCAGCATATGACACAAATTTAATATTGTAATCTATTTTACAGGTGGGCTTAGAAATAAACCCTTTGCAACTGTCAGACGCGGGCGTATACGGTGTAAAACTAGAGAACCCTCTCGGCGAGGATTCTTCGGAGGGCAAACTGAATGTGCGCAAAGTATTCCAGCTTCCGAGGTTCACGCAGAAGTTCACTGATTTACAGCAGGTTTAAATCATTTAATACATTATTTTATTTTTATATTTTAGCTAGCGACCCTCTTGCGGCTTCGCCCGCTTTAACTACTGGATTATTCATATTATGTATGTTTGCGAAGCACTTAAGATAATGTGAAAATTAATTAAATCCTAATGCAACCCACATTTTCGTAGTTTCGATAAGGATTTTACAATTGTTTTACACAGCAAGGATTTTTTAGAAGGTACTGTAATTTTAAATCTGTGCTACTAATATTTTCAACTACTTATTAAAATATATTTAAATGACTATCTTTAGATAGTTAAATGACTATTTTTAAACGGAAGAAATTATAAACAAAAGCCTACCTACTAATAACTACTACAAAAAATATGAAACCAAATATATCGCGCTGAAATAATACATTCAACTCCAATTATCCAATACGTGCAAACGCATCTA